>VYZU01046145.1:2157-17844 GCA_013401355.1 Ceyx cyanopectus | reverse complement strand
GGGGGGGGGGGGGGGGTGTTTATCAGGGCTAGTCGGATCAATTCTTTGAGCTGAATGACTATGTAGCTTCACAAACATTAACTCTGGCTCAAGGGAAGCGGAAGGGATGTCTGGCAGAAAGCAGCAGGGAGAACAGAAAGACTGCTTTTGTGAACTGTGTCAATTTAGTTTGACTTGATTGAGATGTGAAGCAATACTACAGTTAGATGACCTAGGCGAATTGAGGCTTTAGTGGTTTGAGGTCAATAATGCCCAGACTTTAAACCTCAAACCACCTACATATATCACAAAGTATTAGGCTCAGGTGCTCACGAAGAACAGCAGCACTGACATCACCCCTGCCCTTTCAACAATCTCCCCTAACTTTATTGATGGAGTATCGTGTAGCAGAACTGATAGCCAAACCAGAAAGATATAATCCAAACACCCAATCTGAATTTCATTTCTATAAATGAAAATATATTAAGGTGACTGCTTTTATATTTTTGCTCAAAAGTAGACATAAATGCAGCACCACTAACTCTAGAATATCTTGGTGGCAATTGATCTCATTTCAAATAGCAAAACACATTTCCTTCTTTCCTTTCTAACTTAGCCATTTACATCTTCATCTTAACTGTCTGGTAGATCACCTTGAAAAGCCACCATTTACCAGAGTCATGAAGGAGCAGTCAAGATGCTTGATATTTCTATTGATTCTGACAAATGACACATGCAGAGCAGAAAAGCATCAGTGCACCAAAAACAATTAATCCAAGAAAAAACCTAGACAGATGTGGAAAAAAAAATCCACAAACCAACTAGTCCTTCATGCACAGCAGATACACAGATTAACATACACACACAGAAAAATAAGTCAAATCTCTGCAGTTGTCTAAAATAACTTTTGGGTTCTCTGCAAGCCAGATCCAGGCAAATCAGTGTTGGAAGTCTGGGTCCTGACCAGCCTGATGGCTTGCTCAAAGACTGTATGATTTTAGTGCAATCAGAACTTCTTGAAGGGACCACCCTGTCTACAGCTTACTTCTGCAGAGGAGAATTAGAGTTGTCTACACATAAGCTTCATAAATTCAAGAGTTATATGAAAAGAAAAGGATAAACCCTAGAAAACCTGCCTATACTTGAATGCAAAAGCAAAGAAAAAATAAGGGATTTTAAATTCATGCTTGCCTAGTAAATGACCAGTCTGTTGTAATAACGAATTAAGATGACAGTCATACTAGATCTGAATTACATCACTGCAGCTTAGTGCAGAAGTAACTCTAGAGAGGCCTGTGAAATTTTCACTATGTTAGTAATTGAATAAGTGATTAACTGTTGGCTGTGTCAAATGTATAAAAACATTACCTGATTTGTTCTTATAACACTTCCTTAGCATCTTATATATTCTGAAAACCAGGTTTTCAAACTTAGCAAGCAAAAGTGCTTTCTGGTTTCTCTCTGTTGTCACTGAGTAACACAGAAACACGAGTTTGTAACACCCTTTTACTAACACCATAGCCCAAGGACTATTAAGAAAGTCTGCAAACAGTCCCTTTGAGGAACAAATAAAAGCCCTTCTGTGTACACAAAGTACTTTCAGTTGGATAAAACATTTCATGGGTCATGATCAATGTTTCATATCCTGATAAATGTAGATTAGCGGCTGTACTCCTTTACAAAGGTAGGTGAAAAAAAGCTTCTTGTTCAATAGACCTTCCAAAGGTTGGATGGCTCAAAAAGCCTCTAAAATAGCTTTTCTTTTTTCCTCCTCCTCAAGAAATCAATATGCTTTAAAACATTTTACCTTCAAGAGCTACTGCACTTAAAAAAAATAATTATTAAATGCAGAAGTGTTCCCCAAAATATTTTTTTTTTTAATCTAGCTCCCCAGTATACAGTGTTGTTATATACAAAGATACTACCACCCAGGATTTAGTGTTCAAAACATTCAGTCTTCTCTCATGGATTCATTTTTATTTTTGGTATCCATAACTCCAAATCTCTTTATTTAACATAGTTCATTGGAAGTAAGAAGGAGCAATGGGCCACATTAACCCTACTAACATTCTTTGTGCTTTCCAGCTAGTAAAAGATTTATGTGGTACTTCAGTCTTTTGCTGACTTTGCTTCACAGTGAATGTGCATGTGTAGCAACTTTACAACTAAAATCAATGTAAAACTTTCAGATCTCTTGTTTCCTAAGTCTGTTAACACAAAGCTCATCTTGGCAGAGAAGTATCTAATACATTTTGTGATATTGAATGCCATTTTAATTATTTTAACATGTATATAAAGGCAGCATTATTGTAACATACTAAAGCATTTCATCCTGTTTCTGTTCTATGATTCTATGCATCTTCTGAGTTGTTAGTTCATGCCAAAGGACTGGAAAACTAGTCCAGGTGCTAGTCAAAGGGAGGTTAGGGCCAGTGGTTGTAGCAGACACTGCTGGCAGGACACATCTCTCATTTACTACTTTATGCCCTTATGCATTTTGCCCAACTAATGGCTATTGGCACTGCCATCATAAAGCTAAAAAAATTCTCTTTGCTCTTCAGCCAGCATTCTGTCAAAGTTCTACTCTACAGCAGCTGGGAGAGCAAGATTTATTTTTGCCTAAATTGTTGAGAAGCCCCAAGTCAGCTCTGCTAGTATGATCCCTCATGATGAAAAAAATTATGGCTTTTACTCTGCCTCCAACCCTCCCTTTTAATATCTTTCCCCTTTCCCCACAATGTTCTTCCCAATTGGATTTGGCAACCTCCCCGATTCCTGTTTAACATTCTCAGTCATCATTTCAAAATAAATGTATCTAACATCAGGACTCTATTTCAAGACCTCCATCCTTTGTTTTTTGATTGATGGCTTTTAGAGGGCGAGCCAATCCCTAAATGTCTTAAATTAATAATGTTCTTCAAGAGTTGCTTTAATCACTTAGACAAGATATCTTTGCAATTTCTAGGAGCAAAGTCACCACTTGTGGAAGGAGTGAGTTACACAAGATAACAGCATCAGCTGTATCATTCTAGGAACATCTAGAGATGTTGGAATGTGCACAGTCAACTACAAATGGTCAGCAAACCACAGAAACTGTCTCTGCAAAAAGAAAGTAGATCAAGTAATACCTTTCTTTGCAACTGCCTGCAAATTTCTGTTATCTCCACCCACTACAGGGCTCCCTCTGGCCCATTATGGTTGATGCTAATAAGCAGCATAGAGAACAGACTGAAGTTTTCCATCAGTGCCATCTGGGGAAGGGAAGGGGTCAGCCAACCCCCTTTCTAGAAAACCAACCCTAAATCAGGAGAAAACCTACCATTGAGTTTATACCATAATTTTTTGGCTTAATTTACAAGGAAATATTTCATCCCAGAAGAAAGTCACAGCTTAAAGAAAAATTTAAAATAAATTGCTTTTTTCCAGCACAGTATTTTAGAAATAACTTCATAAAAAACAGATGCAAACATTTTCTTCAGTTTGCCCAGAGATTTCTCTGGATTTCATTTTGATGTCTGTGTTTTAACTTGCATTGTTTTATAAATAAATTCTTTGTCTCTGAGAGAGGTTCTGCCACATCAACAAGTAAGAGATACTAACACACTTTTATATCTTATTTTGCTAGTTGACAATGCTAGTTGACAACAGAAGAGTTTCAAAGAACAAGCAATACAAAAAGAAGTATCAGCAAACAAGCTATGATATTTAATGAAGCATAGATACATTTTTTCGTTGCTGACTGATCCTTGCATCTGCAGGTCTAATATTTCAGAAAAAGCTGCTAACGAGGAGAACACTGTTTTGTACAGAGTAGCACATTCTGTCTTCATGCACTTCTTGAAGAAAGCAATAGCATTTCTATGCAAATGAGTTATGAGATTTTTATTATTTAGCAAATTTCATGCTTTTAAAAGAAATAACATCTCTTTGGGTGGAAATTTTTTCTAGTTATAGAATCCAATGATGGTAAATTATTTTTTTTTAATATCTTTTTTTTTTTACCAATAACTACAGAATGCAGTCAGAGCTATGTTTATTTACAGCATAGAGTTTTGTAACTGTCAGTTGAATTAATAACATATTCAAGTGTCTTGGATCAGCCACAGAGGCACCTATAAGCCTGTGAAGCTGTCAGCAGGAACTCCTTCACAGATGTAGCCCAGTGGGTTGTAGTATATACATACATATATGTACATGCAGTACGTAAGGTAAAATTGTACACCTCAATTACATTTGGAATACAGTGAGGAAATTATTGTAAGGAGTGAAAAACAGTAAAATACGTTTTCAATTTAGCCTTTTAATACTAACATGCTGGGGGAAAATAAGGTTCTTTAGTTACTACTGACTAGAACAGGGCAGGGTACTGATACAAATTCCTTCACAAGGAAAACAAAATCAAATATTTCTTTTCCTTCCCATCACACTCTTTAGTGGTGTTTCTGTCCTCTGCCTTTCCTTGGGCAGTTCTTCACCCAGCCCTCTCATGTTTATTCCCAAACTGAATAAGCAGTTACAACCTCTGATTTATGTTGCTGCTCTTCTCTCCTTTAAGGATTACCAGCAGAATTTGAGGTGCAAACATTTAAGAAACTATATATATGTATGCTGGTAGAGAAAAGATTTAACTCCAGTAATTCATAGCAGTAAATAAATCATTAATTTTGAGGGAATTAGCTAATAC
Source organism: Ceyx cyanopectus (assembly GCA_013401355.1). Classification (NCBI taxonomy): domain Eukaryota; kingdom Metazoa; phylum Chordata; class Aves; order Coraciiformes; family Alcedinidae; genus Ceyx; species Ceyx cyanopectus. Next base: position 13,181 of record VYZU01046145.1, on the reverse strand, counting down.
AAGCTGATGACAGGATCCCTTTGTATTCTGCTTTATGTGAAAATGGTCCCCATTGCTGGACAAGAATTCTATTATTTTACTATTATTAAACTGGTTATCAAAAAATCTTTAAGCCTATTATGCAATGGAAATTGAAATTTATTTTTTTTTTGCATTTACCTTTTCCTCCTCTCCTTTAGTAGTAATTATGCAATATTTTTTTTCCATGAATGGGAACAATTATCAAGATACATACATTAAAAATGTTGATTTGAAATGACAAAGCAACAGGGTATGCAAAAATGCAACCACAAAGGATTTGAGATTACTGCATGGCAAACACATAATCTCTTCTTTTTGAGATGCAAATTTCTAGATGAAATGTAAAAATTGTCAGCAGCCAACTAGAAAAAAAAGAACTATGTCCAAGCAGTCCATGAATACTGAAGGACAGGAAAGATGAAAATTTGTAGTATGCTTCAACAGAGAAAATGTGTAAAATGAAATTACTACTACCTTGCATAATCAATGAAGAAATGAAATCAATGCTGTAATTCTTATCACAAGATGCTCCTTGAACCATAATTGCCAATCAATGAAATTGATAATATATTAGAAAATTGGCTCAGCACAATAACTAAGTGTATTCAGATTCAGTTAAAAAGTATCACCGAAAAAAAAATATTGTTTTAACATAGTAGTTTATCTCAAAGGACCCTGAACAGTATCATATTAGACTAGTATACAGCAATGACTGAGAATTATTTAACAGAATATCAACCCTTTGTTAAATATTTTGAAGCAGCAACAAAGTAAAAATAGAACCTAAAAAATTGGATAAACCATGAAATTACAGGCAGTGCTAAATAGAAGAAATGGAAAAACATAACATACAGACTGATCAATGAATCAGGTAATAATAATGTTTTCTCTATCACCTTTCAGGGTTTTTTTTTAATGAGACTATGCTTTTGGAGGACAATGTCCAGGGACTGATCAGAGATAGTATTAAAATTGGATTAGGAACATTGAGGGCACCATGGAAAATCCATTGTGCGTATCAGACAGTGCAGTCTTTAGGCATTTTATGAAATTATTTTATGCATTCCCACTTCATCTGTAAATTCTGATAAGATTGCTACATATGAGGAGAGAATTTCAGATTCCAAAATAGGAAATCAGTCTACCTAAGGCTAAAGAAAAGGTCTTCCATTAATTACAAATTAGTAATTTCACCAAAGTAAAATAGTATGGAATGGATTTCAGCATTTATCATTCTGTTCCTTCTGAAGCATAAAATGTTGTAAATTACATATTTTTCTTGTAATAGCTTTATTTATTTTCCCTGGAATTATCTTCTGCATCTATTTTAAGCCTCTTCATTCTCCCATCAGTTTATTTGACATTTTATTTGCTGCAATAACACTAGTCTGGTCTGTTCCCACTACTTCCATAGATGTCACCTAACGTTCCACCATGACAATGCACGGGATTTACTTGCAGTCTTTAAATGGTCTTCTGTTCAAGAACTAGAATGTAACAGTAAAGTTTATTTTCCCAGCCAAAGCACTATATAATTAACTAATTATTCAGAAGTCAAACAGGAAACAAATACAAGTGAGAAATAATCAAAAGTAAACAGGCTGAAAAAACAAACCCAAACAAAACCCACCAAATCTGAGAGCCAATTATTCAAAGGGCTCAGAGAGTGTTTATGGACACAGATACACCATAAGGAACACCTGGATTCACTAGTAAAATAAATTTGCTCTTAACTAGACAAAGGAGAGTCCAAAATCATAGGACTGTAATAAAAATGTTTACAGCTCTACCTGTGAAAACCCTTAGACTCAACAACAAGCGGTTAGTTTACTATCTGCACCTCTACTCAGAATATACAAATTCCATTTGTTTTTCGTCTTCTCTCATTTTTGGTACATTTGTTTCATACTAAGAAATGCTTTTTCTCCATTTTATTTTTAAATGGGTTTGTCTCAAGAATGCATTTCAAAAATCCCTTTGCTGAAGTTGAAATGTGACATGTTGAACACTAGGTGGCAGAACAAGGCTGGAGCTGAGCAGTTGATAAAACGCTGCACCTGCATTTCTTGTTATAGTGAGCTTTTCAAAGACACAGCGGAAATATTTCACCTGGTTTTGCCTATGAAAGTTGTCAATGGTTACACAAAAAAATTACCTCCGCGTGTTAGAAGCTTTGCACATACGCGGAAGCTGTTTCCTTCCCCGTAAAAGAGAGGCGAGAGGTGTCGCTCCGGCACCTGCTCCAGCCCCGCCCGTTCCGGCAGCAGCCGCCGCCTCAGTGCGGCCCCGAGGGCTCGGTTTCCTCGGGGCTTCGATTTCCCCGGAGCTGCCGCGGAGCCGCGAGGTCAGCTCCTGAAGCCAAATCATGCTGACTTCAAAGGCCTGCGTGTTTAAGTTGGAAACGACCAAGAATTAAATGTAGAATTTCGGCTGAAGTAGAGATCAAAGAAAAGGGATTTCGCTTCCAGGCTTTTCAAGGCATCTAACGAGAAGAGATGCAGAAACAATACTAGGACTGTAAACACTCCAATACAGAAATGAATAGGTAGATTAAAAAGATCTCTTCTAAACTTTGAAAATGCTTTTCAGAAACAATATTAACCAAAGTCAGATTTTAACAGAAAATAAGAGATTGAAAGATACACTGGCTTGCCTGACCAGCCTCCTGCATAAACAAATGCACCTAAACAAATTAATAAAAGCAGGGTGCTATTCAGTTGTATTACCACTGAATGCATTTAGGATGCTATTTTGTTTATAATCAGGCTCACCATTGCAAAACCAGCAATGTGTAGACATTATCTCCTATTCTAAGCCTTCTAGCCACATTCTATTTCTTCATATGCCTATAGCGACACTTCAGTCTTTCTGGTTTTGGCAGAGCTCTGCTCTGTAGCCCATTAGGGGGTCTCTGAACATACACTACATGAAAACAAAGGGCAGAAATGCCACAAACGGAGGCAACAAATGGTTGGGAAGGGCTGTTGAGCTGCTCCAGGGAAGGCAGAGCAGCTGCTCGGAGCTCTCCCACCTCACACAGAACTACTCCTGGCACTGCTGGAGAAGGAAAGCACATCCAGGTGGCAACAGGACTTGTTCAAATGCATTTCAAAATCAAAGGAAATGGCTTGGGCAACAGCATTGTAATCAAATATGTAATCCACGTTGCATTATTTCAGGCTTGTGCTATCATATATGTAATATTTCAGACTTCATGCTGAGTGATAGGCTGGAGATAGCTGCTTTGTGAGGATGAAATTGCACTGTCTCCCAAGAATCAACATACAAGCATGGTAAAAGATAGGGTGGGGGAAGGGAAGGGAGAAGAAAAAGGAGAGTGTCTGAGGGAGGTAAAAGCCCCACTTCATATATGCCACTCACTGGCTGTTCTTTTGTTCCAATTCTGCCTCATTCTCAAAAATGGTACAGTGTAACTGGAATTAATCAGTAATTTCAGCTCCAATGGGTAAAAATAACAAGAATATGGCTGGCCTGCCAACTCCCCTGTTCCTTGTACTGCTCCCCAAGCCTGTTTTTCTTACAGTTCCTTTTTCCTCAGATCTCCCTGTGCAGCTCCAATGGCCAGAAATGGGAACAAACTCCAAAATGAGAAAGAATCACAGGGAAAGTCAGATGACTGTACCTCAAAAGATTCATGGCTGCTCTCTTTATCCTCACAGATGCCTTGGCACTGCACAAAGGTAATTTAAAAAAAAAAAAAAAAAAAAAGATGCCATAGTATATGAATATGAATTTCATTTCATAGTTGTTCATGCCTGAGCTATGCAATCATTGATGTCTAGGGTTTGATATTGCTCAGGTTAATCAGGCACTGCAAGTTCACCCTTCATATGCTTTAGAAGTAGAATAAGAGGTAAACAGTTCTACATTTCCTAGTCACAAATATCAAAATGTTACATTACTAATGTGTAATAGGGATTAATTTCTGTCTTTCTCTGGAATTAACTAGCTGTATATCAAGTGAAATCAGTCCAACCAGTGTACAAATAATACAAGGAGGAGAGGCCCAATATCCTCATTATCAAGTAGGTTTTGGATAGTTCTATTTTTCTATCATTTTTCTGCTTTTCTATGCCTCATCTTAAAGACAAACATCAATACATACACACCCAGGAATCCATTACAGTGCTCTCTTTCAACTCTTTCTTTACTAACACAGCAACTGCACAGACACTGTGGTGAAGGTAATTTCACAGCATCTCACATTGCTCCCAGCTGATTCAGAAACCTTATGCTCTCTTTTACCTGATGAGAACAAACCTACTTGTTTTTCACCCCAGACTCCAGTCTCTTTCAAGCAGTTGCCAAGTTGCTATTGTATCACAATCACTCAACTGGCATTAAAAACAAAACTAAAAACGATGAATATATATATATTTGATAAGAAACAAGGCTGCAATTAGGTTTCCTGTTTGAGTCCGAGTATCACACAGATAAACCAAAATATGACCCTGTACATATCACCAGAGCAAAACCTGCTAGGAACACTTCGATGCAGTTTTTACTCACATATATGCATCTGCTAAGTTCAAGAGTCTTCACACTTGACTAAGCATAACATCATCTTCCATATTCAGAAACACCACCTCTCTAGCTTGTTGAATGGATTAAAAATAGTAATACCTAAGAAGAGGTTATTCAAGGATAGGAAGAACTATTCTCCAGATAAAACACAAGAGCCATGAAGCAGCAAAAGTAGATGGCAGCAGGTGGCATACATATATCCTCTGGAGCACTTTTCTTTTTCTCAAAAGCTAAGGAAACCATTGTACTTACTGACACAAAACAGAGAAGATGCTAGAAGTTTACATGATTTACAAAAAATCAACACACACATTTAGGGAAATTAATGGAAAACCTCTGCCCCTGCAAGAAGTACTAAAGTGAATAACTACCTTGGACTGGGAAATCCCGGAGTGTTTTAGGGAGGTGGGCTTCCCTTGTTCTTATATTGCCTATGTATTTGCTGTTGGCAACTTTTTAAGGCATCAATATAGACCATTGATGGGTCCTATGATGGTCTTTTCTACACTGTCATTAAGCTTCAGTGTATTCTGATGAGTGATATGTTAATGTACATAAATTATTACAGTGACTGCTATAGAATGTAATTAAAGAAACACAAATCTACATTTGATGATTTTAAGGAAAATAATTAATAGTCTGTGCATAATACTGTCCCTGGTTAATCAGATGGTCTAGCAAAATCATACGTTTTTCCTGGCTTTCTGACATAATTCTGTGTATATTCATTCAGACTGTGGCAAGTTCCTAACTAAATGGAATTACCACTGAGCACAGTTAATACTTTAACCATGGGTAAAAATAAATCATCCTCAGTAACAGTGAGCATAAACAGAAACATCTTTTACTTTCATTAAACTAAATAAAACCTCTTGGACCGTAAAATATTATTTCAACTGATTAAGCATAGCAGAATCAGTCAGTGTAAGAGTTAGTTCATATTATTTTTATTTTGCCTTTCTGAACATGGAAAGAATAAATTCAGCTGTAATTTGCTATTGAAAGCAGACAGCCCTTTCTGACTTAAAAGAAATAAATTATGTCGCTAGTTACAGGAGCTTTGCTATTTCATTTTGAAAGGAAACACCTTGACACTGGTAGTTACAGCAATTGCCTACAGCCTTCGGTTTTGTAAAAAAATTCAGGCTCAATTTAACTTCTAGAACAGTCTCTATAAATAAATGCAATAAAACTCCAAATCCCCTGAAAAATCTTATATATTAGTTTCTGACAGGGGAATTCAAACAGTCAGTTTCTTCAGTGCTGTTGCTGATAAACAATGGCTTAAATCCACAAGCAATGCTGGGAATGAAGTAGGCACGCAGCACTGAAACTCACCGGGTGGCAAAAGCCAAAGGTCTGCAGACAGCTATAACCACTCCATTTTGTTCAGGGGAGGATATAAGCAACAGTATTTTACATTAACGTGGTATCCTGACACAGCGGGAGCACTGGGATATGGTCCTCTCTGCAATCCCTTCTTTGAGGGATGTGTTTCTTGTAGACATCTAAAGAAAATTACTCATTAATATTCTATCTTAACCACCCCAGGAAGATTTGCAAGAGAATGCATTCTGAATCCAGCTGCACACTTTCTGTTTGATAATTTTTATGTGAATTAGAAATTGCTATAAATGGCATTATCGTGAAAGTGAGGAGTATAGTATTTTTGTAACTATACTTCAGTAAAAGTTGTTTAAGTTTAATTTGGGAGAGGAAAATACATGGATCATTGGCTAAAATCACTCAGTACAGACTGGTTTCAAGATTTTTTTTTTTAAGATATGGAAAATATGTAAATTTCCCACTAATGCTTTGAACCCTGATAACCCAATGTCTGAAGGTTGATACATTCTAGGCTGAATTAATTTTCAGTAATTCAATTCTAAATGTTAGTTAACACTATTTCTGGGTATATCTCTGCCTAANCACAGATAAACCAAAATATGACCCTGTACATATCACCAGAGCAAAACCTGCTAGGAACACTTCGATGCAGTTTTTACTCACATATATGCATCTGCTAAGTTCAAGAGTCTTCACACTTGACTAAGCATAACATCATCTTCCATATTCAGAAACACCACCTCTCTAGCTTGTTGAATGGATTAAAAATAGTAATACCTAAGAAGAGGTTATTCAAGGATAGGAAGAACTATTCTCCAGATAAAACACAAGAGCCATGAAGCAGCAAAAGTAGATGGCAGCAGGTGGCATACATATATCCTCTGGAGCACTTTTCTTTTTCTCAAAAGCTAAGGAAACCATTGTACTTACTGACACAAAACAGAGAAGATGCTAGAAGTTTACATGATTTACAAAAAATCAACACACACANAACACAAAGGGACAAGTTTTCATTTTTATTTACAGGGGAGTCATATTCATAACCACTACTAACAGCAGTAGGTATTGTAAGGAAAATATTATCTGTACTANATTTAGGGAAATTAATGGAAAACCTCTGCCCCTGCAAGAAGTACTAAAGTGAATAACTACCTTGGACTGGGAAATCCCGGAGTGTTTTAGGGAGGTGGGCTTCCCTTGTTCTTATATTGCCTATGTATTTGCTGTTGGCAACTTTTTAAGGCATCAATATAGACCATTGATGGGTCCTATGATGGTCTTTTCTACACTGTCATTAAGCTTCAGTGTATTCTGATGAGTGATATGTTAATGTACATAAATTATTACAGTGACTGCTATAGAATGTAATTAAAGAAACACAAATCTACATTTGATGATTTTAAGGAAAATAATTAATAGTCTGTGCATAATACTGTCCCTGGTTAATCAGATGGTCTAGCAAAATCATACGTTTTTCCTGGCTTTCTGACATAATTCTGTGTATATTCATTCAGACTGTGGCAAGTTCCTAACTAAATGGAATTACCACTGAGCACAGTTAATACTTTAACCATGGGTAAAAATAAATCATCCTCAGTAACAGTGAGCATAAACAGAAACATCTTTTACTTTCATTAAACTAAATAAAACCTCTTGGACCGTAAAATATTATTTCAACTGATTAAGCATAGCAGAATCAGTCAGTGTAAGAGTTAGTTCATATTATTTTTATTTTGCCTTTCTGAACATGGAAAGAATAAATTCAGCTGTAATTTGCTATTGAAAGCAGACAGCCCTTTCTGACTTAAAAGAAATAAATTATGTCGCTAGTTACAGGAGCTTTGCTATTTCATTTTGAAAGGAAACACCTTGACACTGGTAGTTACAGCAATTGCCTACAGCCTTCGGTTTTGTAAAAAAATTCAGGCTCAATTTAACTTCTAGAACAGTCTCTATAAATAAATGCAATAAAACTCCAAATCCCCTGAAAAATCTTATATATTAGTTTCTGACAGGGGAATTCAAACAGTCAGTTTCTTCAGTGCTGTTGCTGATAAACAATGGCTTAAATCCACAAGCAATGCTGGGAATGAAGTAGGCACGCAGCACTGAAACTCACCGGGTGGCAAAAGCCAAAGGTCTGCAGACAGCTATAACCACTCCATTTTGTTCAGGGGAGGATATAAGCAACAGTATTTTACATTAACGTGGTATCCTGACACAGCGGGAGCACTGGGATATGGTCCTCTCTGCAATCCCTTCTTTGAGGGATGTGTTTCTTGTAGACATCTAAAGAAAATTACTCATTAATATTCTATCTTAACCACCCCAGGAAGATTTGCAAGAGAATGCATTCTGAATCCAGCTGCACACTTTCTGTTTGATAATTTTTATGTGAATTAGAAATTGCTATAAATGGCATTATCGTGAAAGTGAGGAGTATAGTATTTTTGTAACTATACTTCAGTAAAAGTTGTTTAAGTTTAATTTGGGAGAGGAAAATACATGGATCATTGGCTAAAATCACTCAGTACAGACTGGTTTCAAGATTTTTTTTTTTAAGATATGGAAAATATGTAAATTTCCCACTAATGCTTTGAACCCTGANATCTTGATTTCATTTCACAATAGGAACCAGGGCTTTTTTTTTTATTTAACATTGTATTTTATCATTTGTCATACTACAGTAAATCAACAAATAAGCATGTTTAACAAGAAATATGATGGTAAATGACATATAATCACAAATTCAGCCTTTCCTGCAGATGTTAAGAAGGAGTCACAGCTGTTCTGAGATACTATGAATTCTCTTTCTTACCATCTAAGTGGAGACATTACAACAGTAGGTAGGCTCATGCGTCTTGGATGAAGACTCAAGAGTCACATACCCAGAGCTGGGCAATGGGACCTCAAGCTCCAGGTGTTGTTTAAATAGACTGCACGTACCTGGTTCTACTCTGAAGCACAGCCCTACCATTCCCTCACTCAGCAGCATCCTACCGCTTCCATAATTTCACTTAATGCAGGTGTTTATGTTCAGCTGTCACCTGAATATTCCCACTATTTTTAAGTCCATCACTAAGCAGGAGAGAGCCCTCGGGAGACAGAAATCTAACAGTGCCATTTTGCCAGTGCTGACCTCTCGTGCTGAGTGCTAAATCCCCAACTGCTCGCAGCAATTGAGGGCAGAAGCAAGAGCTGTGTGCAGATCTGAGTCAGTCCAACACCTGGAATCCTGGTGTCACCAACACGCTGAAGGTACTCAGCAGTTTCATTCTCTTGGGGAGGTCAGTGCTCAGTATCACTTCTTTCCCAATGAACACTTCAACTCTTATTCACAGACACTTTTCTCTGTCAAACTGTTTTTCATATCCTGAATTAGTCACATTTTTCTCTCTCTCCCTACAAAGCATCACCATTTTAAAAGCACGTGCTTCTCTCCAGCACAGATAAGTCACAACTGAGGTAAGGGAAAAAAAAAAATACTTTGCTTGCCTAACTCCAGGGGAGGTTACAGCCACTACCCTACTCAAATAATTGTCTTGGATGGTAAAAAGTGTGCTGTGGCCTTTGGTTGAGACCTCTTGTAAAACAGCAAGATATTCTGCTTTTATATTCTCTTATGCATACTGGTATTAGCTATGACAAATTCACTGAAGTCAATGTACACTGACATAAAACCACATAATAGAAAAGCTCTAAATACAAAATATTCTTTCGTCCACCACTAGGAAGCAGTATAGCCATGTTTTTATCAATCTGCAAATAATAATTATTCAAGTCAGGCTTCTGGAATATTTAAAGAGGACCCCAAGACAAAAAAGACAAAAAAAAAAAAAAATAAATCAGAAGATACTAATCTGTTCTTGACATTAAAGACAACTAAGTAAAATTGCAAAACTGCAGAATGTGGTAAAATAGCAGATGAAATTAACGTTAAATGCAAAGTGAAGCACACAGTGGTAGGGATGCAAGATGAAGTTATCATAATGGACTTTGCATATTGGTGTGTAGAAATGAGGTATTTTGGCAAAAGTAAACAGTTTTATGAATATGTTGCTTGATGCTCCANAAAAAAAAAAGGAGGGAGAGAGAGAAAAGTCATCTCTGTCTGATGACTCTATCAACTACTTGCGACACTAAATGCCCCCAAAGGAAAGTAAAACTGGAGAGAATTCTGAATGTGATGTTAAAGTTTCATGTAAGATATTTTCCTCACAACTAAGGGGGATAAGCCTTTGCAAGCCTTCTTGCACCCTTCCTACACACAAAAATACATATACTGTGCAGTGTTCAGTTACAGGTTTTGAAAATATCTTTGTAGAACACTTATACAAAGGTGTGAGTTGTGTGGCACATTTACTAGAATATGAAAAAAAAATAGAATATCATCATAAAATATAATTAAATGCAGTTTACCAGATTGTATTTTGTGTTAGATTAGTGTTTATGAGATGCAAGTGGCTGATAACTATTGCTATCTGTATTATCATATCACTGTTTTGTGATAGTGAGTTTTGTGTCTGTCTTGAGCAAGAAAAGTAGGTGGTAAATATCTCAGTCTACAGAGTCAATGAATCCATACTCTCCCTGATCCCTAAGCTCTAAACATGCCTTAAGTATTTCAGTAGGTAAAGTGTCATATTCTTTACTGACATTTTATTTAAAAAATTCTGGAGACTTAGACTGTCTTGCAATTCAAATATCACAAGAGTACTTATTGTGATAATAGCACTTAACATTTACACCCCTCATACATCAACTATTTTGCAAACATCAGCTAATAAGGCAGACTTAGGTGTGTTTATTTTCTTTGTCTTCTAGCCTAGAAACCCAATCCAGGGAAGTGATTAATTAGTCAAACACAATACAGACCAAATCCAGTATTGTGACTTTTTCTAGCTTTATGTGCTACCTGAAACCATCCTATTACACAGCTTGGTGTAAATCCCATTTCAGGAAACAAAGTCAATACAGTGATTTAATTTCTAAGATGTTTATTACTTTCCAGAGCATTAAATGTAGATATTTTCCATCTTAACCTCCATATAAAAGAATGTTTATTTCTGAGATATTTCCAAAAGAAATTGCTACTTTGAAAAGTATTTCAC
>VYZU01046142.1:9601-25007 GCA_013401355.1 Ceyx cyanopectus | reverse complement strand
ATGCAGAGATTCATTTACTTCCCCACCATGGTGTGCAAGAGACACATGTATTCACAAGTATTACACTCCTTTACTACAATAAGTATGCTAAGCTGAACTATAGGAAACTAAAAGTCATGTCCCAGGAAGCAATACTGATGAGTTTAAAGTAACATTCCTCCACTGATATTCTGCTCCAGGTTGGTAGAAGTTTCCTATCCTTCCAAGCTCACGTTGGAGGTGCTTTTATCTGGTGTGGTTTGATTAACTGTGGAAGTCAAACTGACCCTCAATGATTTATATAATCTTATTCCAGTGCATTGTGCTCACAGCTACTGTGCCTTCAGGGACCCTTGTGCTGTGCCTAGTTCCCCACTACTGCTTCCCTCTCCACCACTCCTGTGATATTTCTTCTGTCTATCCCCCTCTCCACACAGGAAACTGCATCTGTGTCTTCCCAGGTTGTCTTGTCCCTGGCCCAAATCAAGCAGTACCGAAAAACTTGTTATGATATCCAATAGAGCATAAAACCCCCATCATTCCAGACGGACATTTCAGAGTACCTGTTCTGCCCTCATAGGTCAACTCATTTTATGAATCATCTGCCAACATTTTACTTTATCTCAGAAGCAACAGAAATGGCAGGAGCCTGCTTGAAATGTCAGACTCATTAGGCTTTTAAACAAATTACCCTAAATCAAAGATACATATTTTTAACAAAATGGACAGAAATTTTATATTTGTTGCAAGTCATACACTAACATTCACTCACAACAATGAAATGAAGATGAGTAGATAAATGAGAATAATTTTTATTTCCTGTAATGTTAGCACTTGCATTAGAATTGTCGTTCTCTATGATCTCTTTTATGGCTAGTTTAGGTATGATATTTGTAGAAGAAGTAAAAAAAAAAGTAACCCAGTCAACCTCCTGCACTCTTTAGTGCATATTTGAACTACAGCACCATCATCATGGCACTTAATTTTACCTACAGGAAAAGAGCAATTACATAATTTATAATTCCACCATGTGATCTATCTTCTGATTTTCTCATTGAAATATTGTAACGATAGGACAATTTCTAAGCTGTTTTCTAATGTTTTATTTAATAAAATGCAAGATACTAATATTGTCTAATCCTTCCGGTAACATTGGGCTGTGCCACTATGATCTGTCTTGATAGCTGAGCTAGCTAGATGATGCCCAAAGGAACAGCCCTCAAAAAGGTTTATATTCTTCATCTACCCAGCTAATGAAATACACGAAACATAATGTCAACTAAAACAGAAGAACTAGAGGCCCAACCTAGATGCAAATATTGGCTGCAGCTTGAGTCTCTCAGGGAGCCTTGATTTTATAAGAGGGAGTAAATCAGTATAAATTCCAAAAAGACTGAGAAAAGCAGTTCAAAATGCCAACTTTTGTAAATAGAAATTGAAGTTCCTGAAGCTTAGTTGTGATGTCAGATGTTTAACTTCCTAGTGTGAGAGGAAGTCATTTAGCTGGGAGGGAATTAACAAATAAATGCTTTGATAATTAAACTTTTAAATTGTTCCTCTTATAGTTGAATTAAATCACCATAGAACTGACAAAGGGAAATAAGTTCAGAGCATGAGGAAGCAGGAGCACAATGATTAGCGTGTTTTCCCTAGGGTATGGATCCAGCAAGAGAAATACAATGAGTTTTTAAAGATCAGAGATAAAATTGCTGAGTATGGGATGAAAAAAAGATCTGAAGAGGAAGAGCTAGTTTGAGCCAAATCCATTAAATATCTTCATAGTTACAGAAGTAGTCTCATTTTTTCTAAATGTACTTTTTCAAGTATTGTTTCTCATAAAAGACACAAACGGAAGTTGCCCACAACACTTCTTAATTTAGTTTGTTTATAACATTAAGCTGCTATCAGATTAAAATTCAGTATCCTTTACTTTTGTTGGGACAGGGAGCAAAGAAAACATGGCAACAAAGAATTGAAGAACGTAAATCAGCAGAAATGCACGTCTTTGCATATTTCTGGATACTTGATATATCTGTATCACTTGTTGCCCTCTGCTAATGCATTTTACAAGCAGTTAAAGTTTTTATTAGGTGGAAGAATAAAGATTTCCATTCAACTTCCATACATTCCAGGAAAAGCCAGATATTCTGACAATAGTACTGTCACTTCTACTTGTCATGGGATGAGCTGGCCTTACGGGATTTATGATACAAAGATTAGGGTAAATAATCTCTGCAAAATCTTTTACCAGGATGAAAGATTCCCTTAGAATCTTTAAGGAAGACTGTTGATGAGCAGTTAATTGAATGCCCCTGTACTTGGCACTGGTGAGGCCACAGAATGAGTATTGTGTTCAGTTTTGGGTGCTTCAGTACAAGAAAGACATTGAGGTGATGGAGTGGATTTAGGGAATGGCAACCAAGCTGGTGAAAAATTTGGAGAACACCTCTTATGAGGAGAAGCTGTGGGAACTGGGGTTGTTTTTTCTGGAGAAGAGGAAACTGAGGGGAAACATTATTGTTCTCCACAACTACCTGAAATGAGGTGGTAGTGAGGTGGTTGTTGGTCTCTTCTCCCAGGTAACTAGTGATAGAAGAGATAATAAGCTTAAATTGAACCAGGGGAGGTTTAGATTGGACATTAGGAAAAATTTCTATACTGAAAGAGTGGTGAGGCATTTTAACAGACCAGGGAGCCACCATCCCTGGAGGTTATCTCATCCCACTCAGTGGACAATGAGGGAGGTGAATCTTTGTGATCCTATAAAGACGCTGTTCCTGCACAGCAGGGCCACTAGGGCAGCAGAGTCATGACAGTGACTTCAAGGAACAATAACAAAATAATTTATTAGTTCTCCCTAATGTAACAATCAACAAGAAGTATGGATAAAGGTGCACGATTAAATTTAAAGGAAAAGGAAGAAAGATATATTAAAAAAGAGGAAAAGACAGGGGGAATGAGAAAGTGAGGAAGAGAGAGAGCAAGATAAAGAGAAATGGTTCTCACCACTTGTGTATCCAGTGTCTTCTCACAAAATCAGTCCAAGTCTTCAGTTCTTCTATGGTGGATTCACCACAATCAATATTTTTCTGTCCCTTTATACCCTTGAGATGTCTGGGTGACATTCCCAATTTCCACAGGATTTGGTCTTGATTTGCAAGAGCCCCATGAGCTAGAAATAGTGTGTCCCTGCCATCCACCTTCCCTTTGGCCCAATCAACAGAAATACTTAACTACTGAAAAGGCAGTCCCATCTATGCAGAACTTAACTCTTCCTTTTGTAAAAGCAGTTATGAAAAGAGCCAAATGGGGAGCACAGAATTGTTGAAAGCAATCAACTTTTTTCCCCTCCAGACAGGTCTTTCCAGATCTTATTACCACACAAGGTTTGAGGAACACAACAGCCAGGTTCTTACAGAGGTATTAAAAAAAAAAAAAGTGTAGACATTGCACTCCAGAACATGGTTTGGTGTTCATTATAATTTAGATGGATGGTTAGACTTGATCTTGGAGATCTTTTCCAACCTTAATGATTCTGTGACATTTCTGCACATGGAGGAACGCACAAATACTGGAAAGAACATCCATTAACAGCAGTGATCATGTTTATTCATGGTTTTGAGATGTGGATATCAGATGAAGTACCTGTTGTGCCTTCCCCATCAGTAACTTCTCTGGAAGTAAATGCTACTGCAGGTCTTCCTGGGGAGGCAGCTTATGTGAATGATAGCTCCAGTGATGCTCCCGTTGTTAGCAGTTTATAAGAAACCTCTACAGAGAAGCTTAAAAGCAACTTAACATTAGGATAATGTTTTGAACAGCTGTGAATTTCTGAATGTTAAAAGCATTTAGAATTATCACCTACTTCTTTCAATGATTAGCTTAAACAGCAGTTTTATTTGTTTTTTATGAAAAAAACCCACTATTTTTCTTTTATGACATCATAATTTTTGGTGCACTCAGCTCTTCTATATCTTTTTGGTTTGGTTTGGTTTGGTTTTCTCAAAGAGGACAGGGTTGGTTTTATGAAAAACTTCACTGAAAACATTGCTAAGCCCTGGAACAGGCTTCCCAGGGTGATGCTGAAGTCCCCATTCCTGGAAGGAACTAAGTGACACTAATAACAAACAACACTTCCACTCTGACCTGTAGTGGTTACATCTACGTACAGAAACATTTCAGAAACCTTCACATTTCACATTGAATTCCAAAATGAAGCCCTGACTTTGATGTAAAAAATATTTCTTACATCACACCCAGTTTCCCAACTTCTTCTCGAGGTCTGCTTCTGAAGAGGAACATCATCCCTATCAGCATTGGTCCAGCTGACTGCAAGGGGAAGGTTACCGATTCATGCTATAAATTCCAGTTAATTTTAGCTAAGTGGGAGATTTTTAGCATTTTATACTAGAAGAGAACTGTAGAAATGTGCAAGCAAATAAAAAATAAGGCTTCTGAAATGTTTACAAAATCTCAACCACTGTCACTGTAATGTAAAAGTGTTATGTTTTATGTACTTTAGTCTGAAACATTCACTGTCACTACTGCAGTTTGCAATTACAGTGAAGTGAGGCAGAAAATAGAAGTTCAAGAATGTATTAGAGTAATGAAGTTTGAACTATTATTTGAAAGGTTGTTGTTATTTTAATAAATATTTAAGTTTCCAAGCTGCATGGATTCCTAATTGATCTTTAACTATTATTGTTCCTGGACATTTCTCATCAACTTCTAATTGCTGTTTTAAAGGCAACGGGGAATAGAGATGATAATGTGCAGTGGCTGTGGGAGATTGTTACACTGCACCATTCAAACACACTTAACACAGTATTTTTATCAGCTGTTTGCTCGAAAGGTAAAGCTGAATTTCATACTAGCTACTGAGATGTCTTTTGCAGAGTTCCCTGGTCACATGTCAATCATAGAATCACAGAATGTGTTGGGTTGGAAGGGACCTACAAAAGTCATCCAGTCCAACCCCCTGCGATAAGCAGACATCTCTAACTTGTCAGGCTGCTAAGAGCCTCCTCAAGCCTGGCCCTGAATGTCTCAAGGGATGGGGCCTCCACCACCTTTCTGGGCAAACCATTCTAGTGATCTATCAGCCTCATATTACTTTTTCCTAATATCTAACCTAAATCCACCCTTTTCTAGCTTAAAGCCATTACCCCTTGTGAATAGATCCTCCTCTGCTTTCTTATAGGACTCTTTTACGCACTGAAAAGCCACTTTTAGGTACTGGAGGCCCCTTTTAGGTACTGTTTTACCTTTGAACTCATGTTACTCTTAAAATAATCTCTCCAATTAGCATGAGAGAATTGGTCTATTTTATTGGTAAATTTTGTTTGGCTAGTTTTTTTAAGGTGCAGGAGCAGGCTGTCCCAGTGAGACGGAAGACGAGTCAGAAGGGCATAAGACCAGCCTGGCTGAGCAGAGAGCTCTGGCTAAATCTCAAGAAGAAAAAGGTCTGTGACCTATGGAAGAAGGGACAAGCCACTCACAAAAACTATAAGGATTCTCCGAAACGATGCAGGAATAGAATAAGAGAGGCAAAAGCTCAGCTTGAGCTCAAGTTGGAGACTAACATAAAAGACAATAAAAAAAGCTTCTACAAGTACCTAAACAGCAAAAGGAGGGTTAGGGGAGAATCTCCCCCCTTGCTAAATGCATAGGGAGAATTAATGACTGTAGATGAGGAAAAGGCTGAGGTACTCAATGCTTTTTTTGCTTTGGTCTTTAATGGCCAGACTGACTCACTGAGTCATCTGCCTCTAGAACCAAATGATGGAGATGGGGAACAGTATCAAGGTTTCTTTCAAGAGGAGACAATATGTGAACTGCAGCACAGCTTGAATGTACAGAAGTCTATGGGGCCAGATGAAATTAATCCAAGAGTGCTGAAGGAGCTGGCGGAGGTGCTCACCAAGCCACTTTCTATTGTTTTCAAACAGTCCTGGCTAACTGGGGAGGTACCAGTTGACTGGAGGTTGGCAAAAGTCACACCAATATACAAGAAGGGTAAAAGGGAGGACCCAGGGAACTACAGACCTCTCAGTCTGACCTCAGTGCCAGGTAAACTCATGGAGAAGATCTGTGAATCTGTGAATCTGTGAATCATGAGTGTTATTATGAGACATATACAAGACAGCCAGGTAATGAGGCCCAGTCAACATGGATTTATGAAGGGCAGGTCTTGTCTGACATACCTGATCTCATTCTATGATAAAATGACACGTCTAGTAGATGAGGGAAGACCTGTGGATGTTGTCTACCTTGATTTTAGCAAGGCCTTTGATACTGTTTCCCATAGCATTCTCCTGCAGAAACTGGCTGCCTATGGCTTGGATGGAAGTGCATTTTGCTGGAGCCAAAACTTGCTGGATGGCCGGGCCCAGCGAGTGGTGGTGAATGGAGCTCGATCCAGTTGGCGGCCGGTCACTAGTAGTGTTCCCCAGGGCTCAGTGTTGGGACCAGTACTCTTCAACATCTTTATCAGTGCCCTTGATGAGGGGATGGAGTGCATCCTTAGCAAGTTTGCAGATGACACTAAATTGGGTAGGTGTATTGATCTGCCTGAGGGTCGGGATGCTCTGCAGAGGGATCTGGCCAGGCTGGAGAGATGGGCTGAAACTAACTGCATGAAGTTCAACAAGACCAAGTGCAGGGTCCTTCATTTGGGTCATAACCACCCCCTGCAGTGTTACAGACTTGGGGAGAAGTGGCTGGAAAGCTGTACTTTGGAGAAGGACTTGGGGGTGCTAGTAGACAGCTGACTGAATATGAGTCAGCAGTGTGCCCAAGAAGCCAAGAAGGCCAACAGCATCCTGGCATGTATCAAGAACAGTATGGCCAGCAGGAGCAGGGAGACGATTGTACCCCTGTACTCGGCACTGGTGAGGCCTCACCTTGAGTACTGTGTCCAGTTCTGGGCTCCTCACTACAAGAAGGATGTTGAGCTACTGGAACAGGTCCAGAGAAGGGCAACGAAGCTGGTGAAGAGTCTGGAGAGTTTCTTATATGAGGAGAGACTGAGTGAGCTGGGATTGTTTAGTATGGAGAAGAGGAGGCTCAGGGGGACCTTATTGCTCTCTACAACTACCTGAAGGGAGGTTGTAGGGAGGTGGGGGTCGACCTCTTCTCCCAAGTTAAAAATGACAGGACGAGGGGGAATGGCTTCAAGTTGCTCCAAGGAAAATTTAGGTTAGATATCAGGAAAAATTTCTTTACAGAGAGGGTGGTTAGGCATTGGAATGGGCTGTCCAGGGAGGTGGTTGAGTCCCCATCCCTGGAGGTATTTAAAAACCGTCTAGATGTGGTGCTGGGGGACATGGTTTAGGGACCCTGGCAGTGTAGGGTTAATGGTTGGACTTGATGATCTTAAAGGTCTCTTCCAACCAAATGATTCTGTGATTCTGTGATTCTGTGATTCTGTGATCATTAATTTCAGTACCATTCCTTAAGAAATAAAATGGCCTTATCGCATTTATGCCTCAAGCATAATGATTTTTTGCACATAGTGATTTTTGCTAGAGAGATGATGACACTTATTACCATGTTGGTGACAGCTAGGTATTGAAATCTGTTTGAGGATTTCAACCATAATTAATACTTTCCTAATATATTCTAGGCTTCGTGCTTTGATAGGCAGAGATGCTAGCCTAGGAAAGAACTGACTGAAGTGCTTTCAAAAACAAATACAAAAGTATTGTTTTCTGAACACAGGTTAGGCAGTTGGACATCCAATTCCTAGGTCAGGAACAAACCATTTGTATCAGTGTGGATTTTCATATTTGCTGAAAAATGAGATTGGTCATTTAATTTCTCTTTAAATGCTTATCAGTGTCAAAGAGGAAATGTGCATTTGCATGTGATCCTCTGTGACTTTGTTCAATATTTGTCAGTGTTGCAGCTGCATGTAAATTAGTGCTGGTTGATTAGTATAGCTCAGTATCAGCCCTACAATTTGCACAGACGAACATGACTGTAGGTGGATTTCGATACAAGTTTCCTATTCAAAATTAATGAAGGTCATCTCGAATGAGAGAAGCTATAACTTTTAAGGCAAAAAGTTCCTTATAGCAGCATGATCAAGAATGTAGGAACTTTAAGATGCCATATGCACACACTTGCTAATAATAAAGTGGCATTTTTACCATGAAGAGTACTTCACTTTAAAAAAATCCCTCAAAATATTGGGTAACTCAATGACACATTCTAGTGGGTAGACCTGAAGGTCCATCCTAGCAATGTATTTTCTGTCTAGATTTGCCTTTGAATTCACTAGAGTGAAATATGCTGCTAACAGAAATTATTTTTTCTTTTAATTTTTGTGATTGAATAGAACTGTAAACCCTATTGTTATTTTATAAAGCCAGCTGAGAGATTTACATTTCTATTTATAAAACATTCTTTACTATGGAAAATAGAATTTATTTTATATGCAATCTACTGACTCCACTATAATTACTGATGTAATCAAAGCTTGACTTTGACCCAATAAATACTCCTCTTGAATCATTAGTTTATATTTCTTAATCTCTCTGTAGCTTCCTCTTTATTATCTATATGTCTGAGCATGAGAAACACACATTTGGATGTCAGCTTGCAATTTTGACATGCGAACACATCATGCAAAATACTTTTAATACCAAAAACAATGAAAAAATTGAGGCACATTTGAGGCAGGCAGTTGTCACTCTAGTAATCTGCATGGTAAGAGCTTTCTCTAAAAGCTCTTTATTTATATTAGTGTTAAATACTCACTGATCCTTAGACAGCTCAGGCTACTAGTCCACACAAAGGGCCCACACTTTTTGCTGGTGCAAGGGCAAAGAAGTAGTTCCCCATTCTGAGGATCATGAGACACTGGCACAGGTTGCTCAGAGAAGTTGTGGATGATCCATCATTATGTTCAAGACCAGGTTGGACAGGGCTTTGAGCAACTTGGTCTAGGGGAAGGTGTCCCTACCCATGTCATGGGGGTTGGGACTAGATGATCTTCCCTTCTAACCCAAACCATTTTGTGCTTTATGATGTAAATAAAGCAATAGACCAGAGGGAAAAGAATTCAAGTAATTTTGATCTCATTAGTTGGCATACAGGGAGTGGATGGCACTCTCCACTCCCCAGTTTCTTTCTTTATCAGAATCCCAAATTTCTGTACAAGAATATCATCTGGACCATGGTGCCTCTCCAGTGGCACTCCATTTGTGTATGAACATGTCAGTGGGACTGCTAAACTTCTATTCATTACTGTATTTTCTGTCTTGAAAATCTAATCTATAAAAGCTAGCTCTGTAGTGTCTCTAGTCTTTTGGAGGAGTCAAAATTCTGTTTTATTAAAATGTATAAACAAAACTTTTTTTTTTTTCATTTACATGTCTACTGCCTACTGTCCCTATCTACACAGTGAAGCTATATTGTAAAGTTACTTGAGAAACACCATCACTCTGAATGTCCCTCTCTTTTTTCATCTTTCCCCCACTTTTTTGTTTGGTTTGGTTTGGTTTGGTTTGGATTGTTTGTTTGTTTGTTTTTTTGTGAGGATGATTTCATATCGTCTGGAATATCCCTTTGGTCAGTTAGGGTCAGCTGTCCTGTCTGTGTCCCCTCCCAGCTCCTCCCAGCTCCTTGTGCACCCCCCACCTGCTCACTGGTGGGGCTGGTGGGATGGGGTGAGGAGCAGAAAAGGCCTTGACTCTGTATAAGCACTGCTCAGCAATCACAAAACAACCCTGTGTTATCAGTGCTGTTTGCAGCACAAATCAAGAACACAGCCCCACACCAGCTATTGTGAAGAACACTAACTCTGTCCCAGCCTAAACCAGCATGAAAGCATGAACTGACACTTCCCTTTGTCTTAAAGGACTTGGAATAAAATCTCCATTAATGTTAGTAGCAGGAGTTATGATATATTAGCACTGACTTCTACTCACCAGTGTTACACAGGATTTGGTAACATTCAGCTTGAAGCTCTGATAAATCTCCTAAAACTCAGAAACGTTAATGCTCCTCAGCATGAATTTGGCACTGGAGGAATGGTTAGTCCCACATCTAGTGAGCTGGATGTGAACATCTGTGCATGGCCAGGGGTGCTTGGACTCATTCATTGTGCCTTAAAGCGCTGCAGTGGTGTTCACATGCTTGGCAGGAGACAAGGGTCAGTCCTCAGGGTCTCAACACCCCCTGGAAACTCCTGGAAAGGAGTGGGACAGACTGTCTTTGATTTGCATCTGGGAGTTCAAACAATCATCTTCCACCCTGATAGAATCAGTCTTGGCACAAAAGTTTAGTTCTAAAATAAGCTTATTATCCTTATACAGCTGTGAGTGTGTATAGGACAGTATGGGCACATAGGACAAATGAAAATGATAGGAAGAAAGGAAGAAATTAGGAAGAAATTCTTTACAGTGAGGGTGGTGAGACACTGGTACAGGTTGTCCAAGGAAGTTGTGGGTGCCCCTTCCCTGAAACTGTTCAAGACCAGCTTGGACAGGACCTTGAGCAAAGCAACCTGGTCCAGTGGGAGGTGTCCTTGCCTATGGCAGGAGGGTTGGAACTAGATAATCTTTAAGGTCGCTTCCAACCAAAACAATTCTATGATTCTATGACACAAAACAGATACCAACAAATAAAATAATCTACAGTTGAATGCATGTAAGAGTCATATACTTCTTTCCATGTGGATAATTTTTTTCATCTTCCATTGGATTTAAGAAATCCTCTTAACTGTGATGCAAAAACATTTAGCAATAGGATTTCTTAAATCAATCTTGATTTTTATACTGTTCCCTGAGAGTTGGTGGCAGTGTTCTAATTCACAGAGAGATTCAAACACGCAGCCATTATTTCAGTGAAGGTGATCTCAGATTGCTATAAGGCTATAGTGATCTGTGCTCACACCCACTGACCCACATAGATGTTGGTTAAATCCAGTTCACTTTGGAATTGCTTATTAAATATGGTTGATATCCATAGCTTAATTTACTCCATCATTATACTTGTGATGAGGGTGGTGGTTACAGAGCAGGCTAATGACAAAAACATGCTGAATAACTGGCTAATTAAAGTCACTACACTTTTTGATGTTTTTCTTAATTGGTCCTGAGGGAAATGGGGAGGGATGTGGAATTACCATGCTTATTAGAAATACAGTAGCTGCTGCAATTCATATTTTGTTTTGGAGAAAAAGATAGTGGCAGCTGGAGAGTTATCAGAGGATAGGAGCAATGATCCCATCGTATGACCACTTTTAATAAGCAATTTGTCAAGGCACATTTGTTTTCCCCCCCGATTCAATAAACTTATAATGGACTTCTTCCTAAGAATAATTTTACATCTCTCATGAGTTATTTGGATGTGCAGCATAAGAGGTTCCTGGAAGGAGCTAGACTGAGATGTGCATTATAGAAGCAGGAGTAGAAAAGGATATCCTCAACTGATAACTAAATATTTTTCCAATAAAGAACAAAGCCAAGCCCTAGGTATTGAAGGATTGTAATTCTTTATTCATTTCCACCTACTGTAACACTATCATGCATCAAAAGACACCTCAAGCTGCAAAGAAACCTTACCATTTTAGCAACAATTGCAGTGTTGGAGATGTGCCATTTTTGTTAAAAGCAAAGCCAATCCCTGTGTTTTGTGACAAGTGTTGTTACTCCTTGAGGCATCAGTTGATCAAGAACATGGGAATCATGATTCATTTTATAGAGGTATGTGAAGCAAAGCTGTCTGGAATGGTAACAGGTATTTATCGGGAGGAAGAGAGGAATGAGTTTGATTTTCCCGGTCAGAACTGCACTGGAGTTGTGTGTGTGCATGTAATGAGAAGGCTTCGAGGAGTGTGATTTTAAGTGCCAATTGAGTGTGGTAAAGTGCTACATGCATTATCGTAAGTGGGAGAGGAATCATGAGATGCATCTGGTTTAGAACATTTAGGAAGCTGTAACCTAAATGAAAATGAATTCAACACAAAAATTAGGATACTAACTAGATCTGATGTCTATTCTGGGATTTCATCTACTCCTTATGACGTGCAACTTGAAAAACTTTATTTAAGTTTTAAGACCAAATGATCTTTAAGGTCTCTTCCAATGCAAATCATTCTATGATGTATTTAATTGTTTCTCTATACATGTGTATTCATCTATTTGTGGATATGTTTTCTTAATTAAATTTTATTGAAGAAGTTAAAATACCCTAGGAAAAAAAATATATTGAACTGTGTTTTCCATTTTAAAATAAGAATATTCATGTTGTTATTTATATAAATGAATATCAATAATTTCTTTATGAATCAAATTGAGATAGTTTATGGAGCTGAAGTAGCTACAGCATGTAACATAATTCAAAATACTGTGAAAGGATTAATTATTGCATATATGTCCTCTCATTTTGTTGTTTCTGCAACTTAATATTCAATTGTATAACTTAACTGATTTCAATGTAAAGCATTTTTATGGCTTTTGCTGTAGGTAAATTAGGGGGTGTGGAAGCAGCTCACTGCTGGGAAGAGAAAGGTTCCACTTGAACAGGGGTTAAAACTTCTTTCCTCAGAGGGTGGCAGAGCCTGGGCCAGGCTGCCTAGAGAGGTTGTGGAGTCTCCTTCTCTGGAGAGATTCCAAACCCACCTAGACATGGGATCCTAGGACCCCTGCTCTGGGTGACCCTGCTGGAGCAGAGGGATTGGGTTAAATGATCTCCAGAGATCCCTGCCAATCCCCACCATTCTCTCTGTGTTCCTGTACTTCCCTGTTTCAAGGACAGCTAACATTTACAGGTGTTGCAGGTGCAGAATTGATAACTAACCCCAGAGTTATGGTGGATTTAAAACATATATATACCATCAAAAGTGAGAAAATTCCTCCCTTGTAATTAGTGACCTAAATAAACTTTTAGGGTTCAAGTATTTGCAGGCATTGAATTATTAGAAAGCAGGCATGTTCAGGGATCCTATCTTCAGTATTGTAACTACATATTCGGAGCAGTAAATTGCATAAACATCAGCAACATGAACTTTTTGAAAGAAAAATGTGCCAGAGAGCAGCTACATTTCATCAGCAGTATGACCAGATAGAAACAAACAAAAAAATGTTGTTTACTCGACATCTCTTCAGGGTAACAAAGACCCAAATGTCCTGTTTTTAGAAAGGATTCAGCAATGTCAACACCAAGGTTAAATTATTTCAAGATTAAGCTATAATTTTTCTTTGTAATGCCCTACAAGGAAGAGTTATTTTCCTCTTTTTCCTCAGCAACTTCACATGCTTTATTAAATGTTGCAAATTCAAGTTTGCCGTGTTGTTTTAAGATCATTTGCAAATGTATTCCTTCTCTCACAGCCTCACTCATGCAGGGTCAATTTTCTGCCTATATTACAATTCCCACGCTCCCATTGGGAACAAAGAATGGTTTGTCAGAAGCCTGCGAAAGGAGACAAATGATCTGTGCTCTAGTCTAATAACCTTCCCAAAGAAGACAAATGTGTGAATTGCAAAAGTTTCACCTGCAAAATCCCTACTGATATACTAATTAAGAACTAGATCTCTTCAACTACTGGGAAAAAAAAAAAAAAAAAAAAAAGCTCCACTGAGAAAGACTGGGGGAAAAAAATAATTAATGGATGACAAGTGGCTCAATGGTGTCCCAGAATCCTTTGTTGAGGTAGGATTTCGAACTACCACAGTGCATTTTAAAACAGATTCAAGGATTTCTGGCTATTTGGAGGATCTCTAAACTGCATGTAGTTTTCCAAATGTAATCTCTCTGCCTCTTGTTTTCCAGCTCTTACTTGGTAAACAAGACTCACCATGTGATATTTTTTGCTGAAATCCTTACTGAAGCTTGTCTTGAAGGGGTTTTCATCCTGGTAGAAAGGATTGTATGGAGAAGGTTATTCAACCCTACCATATTGTAAACTGATAAAATTAAACTGGAGAAGCTGCCACCTTTTATCCTGTGTATCTCACTCCAAACCACTGAAATAACAACAGCAGCCTGTTATTTGTATGGCTGACCATAAGCAACCCACTGAAGAATATTAAAAGATAACAGATGAAACTGGTAAATCAATTTTTCTGTTTTACCTGACAGCTCACTCTACACTACGTTTTTAGAAAAAAAAAAATAAATTAAGAACACACTACTGTGTACCAGAAATTTCCAAGATATTTCACCCAGCTGCTGAGTTTTATTCTAACTCTGATATTTCTGAAACATTTCAAAGTAACCCATTAATGTCCTTAATGCTTTTGAAAGTTACTTATCAGCAGAAAACTCATCATGAAAATGCTAGATGTGACATGTGAATATCACAGTCTTGTTGAATAAGACTCATTAATCTTTATCTTGAGCTGATTTTCTGATTTTCAAAGACTTAATGGTAGCTAATTTTTTATTATTATTATTTTAATTTTATGTACCTCATCCTGCCTTTTCCTTATCTGTAAAATGTGGGATATCTGTGCATTTCAAGTGGTTGTGGGGATAATAAGTAATTTCAAGATTATGAGATGTTCAAATCCTCCAGCACTGCAGACCTTACCACGATCTAGCATAAATGGATCAAATAATGAAGTATTTTCTCATAATAGTTCCACATTTTTATTCATGACTAAGTTGTTGCCTGATTCTTCTTAAAGAAAGATGTCAAGGTTTAGGATCAGGGCCTTCAGCTAGACCTATAACAGATGCCCTCTGATAACCCCCCTCCCCTCCCAAATGGTAAAACAAAGGGAATAAGGGAGACTTTTGGATTAGAAAATAATACTAGAACAGCTTTAATGAGAATAATAATGATAAAATGGAATATATACAAATAGATACACAACTNTAGTTCCACATTTTTATTCATGACTAAGTTGTTGCCTGATTCTTCTTAAAGAAAGATGTCAAGGTTTAGGATCAGGGCCTTCAGCTAGACCTATAACAGATGCCCTCTGATAACCCCCCTCCCCTCCCAAATGGTAAAACAAAGGGAATAAGGGAGACTTTTGGATTAGAAAATAATACTAGAACAGCTTTAATGAGAATAATAATGATAAAATGGAATATATACAAATAGATACACAACTAGTATTGAACCCAGCCCCCCTGATGGCAATTACATCACCGTCACTGATGCTGTGGAGCAGGCACTGGGGAATTCCCAAGCTGGACTCAGCAGTAGGTGGGAACTGGACTCAGGAGCTGGGTTCTAGATCTGGATTCAGGAATAAAAGTATTGAGATTGAAGGCAAAATGGACCAAAAAAAATGGACAAAAAGCAGTCATTGAAGAAGAGGCTTTGAGATCCCTCAACTTTAACCTGAAAATGCCATACATGGGATGGAATATCTCATTGGTCAGTTTGGGGTCACCTCTCCTGGACACTCTTCCCTGCAGGTGCCACCTCTCACTGCACCCCAATGTGGAGCACAAGATTGAGCAG
>VYZU01046140.1:0-21472 GCA_013401355.1 Ceyx cyanopectus | reverse complement strand
CATCCATTATTCAGTCAGCCAGCCTATAAAAATTACATGACTTTTAACACACTTTTTAATTGCTTTTAATTATTAACATTTACATTGCTCTCAAAATGACAAAGTGTCTCAGCTGGAGACATGGTTAAATTTTTAATAGCACTAGAAAGCAAAGCAACAAATCTCAGACTGTGGATTTTAAACATGCACAATATTACATGTATGTGTATTTATAGATTTAATACCTATACAAATAAATATAAAAGTCTAGATATCTTTATATATGTGTTATATATAAAGATAAAAACAAGTATTATGTTTTCATGTATGTATTTTTAATGAAATCTAATGATCATGCTGTTCAGAAGGTAAAAAGAAATTTTTTCTGAGAAAGCTCAGAAAGCTTTTCTCCACAGGCTTGAACAAAAATGATTGCACAGCTCCCTAAAAAGCAACTCACCATATCATTAATTTGTAGCATTTTCTCAGGAGAATGGTGAGGCTACTAGTGATCACAGTGCATTAGGCTTTCTCACTACCTATTTCATAGTACTAATGGAAAGTGATCATTAAAAAACCAAACACACATGAAGTAAATTATTTTAGTCCTGTATAAAGGCAACTATCAATAAACTTACCTATATGAAAACATTTCACAACTGCACTTAAATTCTCTCCTGTAGCTCTCTTAGGACTTTTCTCCAAGTTGCTTTTTAACAACTGATCGTACTTTATAAGCTAGACCTTCAAAATAACTCTTTCTTCTGGGATTAGTAACCTTAGAAAGCAGAGAGAGGTTAAGTAAAGCAACTTTATTTTTTAGAACTACAGTTCTTTGCCTTATGATTTTGCCAGAAAATGGAAATGATCCATGTGGTGTCACTATCAGATATCTTCCATTTTATATGATCTCCTCATTTCAGATAAAGTTTATAGACATGTTTGCTGCCAAGCAAACCTTTTACCTGCTGAAGTTTCCAAACATCTGCTCTCAAAAACTCAGCTCTGTCTGTGATGTTAACCACAAAAGAGTAAATGAGTTACAACACTGCTCAGGCTAATGGCATTAGGTTGCTGAGAGACACCTTCAATATAATTCAGATTGACTCACAGCTGAAGACAGACAGATGGGAACAATGTTCAAAGATACCCACAGACTTTCCTTATTTTCTAGGTAATTATTCACACAATGACAAAGGAGTTGAAACAATTTTCAGAAGAGTACTAGAAAGTTCCTTCCACTATTCAGATATGGACTTAGCCAGCTGCTCCTGCTCAATCCTTTCTCTAGGCATCTTTCTCCCCTGGTCACTCACACCATCCTTTTAAAAGGATGTGTCACTACTGTGACTCCCCCTTGTTACACCATTTTCTGTTTACCTGAATTACCCTCAGTTCTCTGACAGGAATGTTAGGGTTATGTACATGAAAGTCAGACTCTCTGTGAAAGACTTAAACCAGTTTGGAAAGCTGGAAGTATACCTGAAATCTTAAAATACTATAGACTATTTCTCACAGGCAAATGTGGAGAAATTGGTTTCTCTCCTTAGGAGACATCCTAAAGGTAGCAAAACTGAGCTTGCTTCAGAGGAATGGAAGGAAAACAGTGATAGCAAATAGTGCTAGCAAACATGGCTCTAGTTTCCTTCCAATACTTCTGAATAAAACCTGCAAACAATAAAAAAAACCCTTGTGTGACAACTATGTGTGCACCAGATATGATCAACCTGCTAAAATTACCTTTTGATGTTGTAATGTGGGGTCATAAGGGATTAATTACATATTTGAGAAATTCCCAGTTTGAATCTTGCCACTGTTGTTACTTTTCCTGTATTTGGGATTTTAAAAATTTTCTTCTCTACATTGACTTCTGACCAAAGTATTGCCCAATGTGCAAACTAGCCAACATTTTTTAGAGAGAAAGAACAGATCCTCTCCTGAATGCATTTTGCCAGCTTTCTTTATCTTTTACTTGCTCCTCACTTCATAGCCTTGGCTTACATTTCAGAATCTGACAGGAGCAAGGCTTATTCCACTGAAACAGGTTACAGGTATTAATTAATGGCTCTCGCATGTTTGCCAGCTCCTGCAAGCAGAAGGGTAGATAAAAATGTATTTACAGCAGAATTTAATTACCCATTTTCAAGCCACTGGCCTCCTGGCAAAAGTCTCCC
Organism: Ceyx cyanopectus; assembly: GCA_013401355.1. Classification (NCBI taxonomy): domain Eukaryota; kingdom Metazoa; phylum Chordata; class Aves; order Coraciiformes; family Alcedinidae; genus Ceyx; species Ceyx cyanopectus. The sequence continues at coordinate 19,319 of VYZU01046140.1, read as the reverse complement.
AATGTACTGCAGAATAGGGCTCAGATCAAGAATTAATTTACTGTCAGCAATGATCTGCAATTTAACAGCTTAATCAAGTTTGCTCTGAAATTGGTAGGGTGCTCTGGAGCCTACGAGTGCCCCAGAGCCTGCTGCACCTACAGACAGGCTGCAGAGATCCATAATGGGATCATCAGCCAGCAAATCCAAGATCTCTCATGGCATCAGGAACTGCCTCTAGCAAACTCGCTGCTCTCATTACAAAGTTCCAGCTCATGGGTTTGAAGTTCAGTCTGTACATTTTACTCTTTCCTCCTCTTCCAGCTACATCTCCCAGAGAAACTCACTTGCATGAGTATCAAGATTAGCATGCAAATACAGCCTGGCGTGACTAACACATTCTCACTTGTCTTTTCAAATCATAATGCTAATATAGAAAACTGTTAATAAAAAAAGACAAAAGATTTTAGCACACAAATGCTTCGTTTAGCTCTATTCAGAATTTGCCCTACAGTGGGCAGTATGATGACAGAATTCTTTCTATGGCAGCACAGCTAAAGATGGAAAGGAGAGATAAAGACACTGACAATCACAGATGAGATAGAATTAGCTGTGAACTAAGTCTTTTGTTTATTAAAATTTTGAAATCTAAAAGATCTTGATTATCTTTAAAAATAAATCAGTTCCTATTTTCTTCTAGAGGCCAACTGATAGAATAATAATAATAAAAGTCTAAGTGCTAAAGAAAATGTTGTGCCAGAAATAAGGGGATAAAAACTATTCTCCTGAGCTTTCAAGAGCAGATTTTAATGATCTCAGAGGCTCCTGACTTTCAAAGCATGTGAATAAGCTTCTCATATGGGGTGCTTAGCTGGGCTAAAATATTTCAAACTCTCTGAAAATTATAATTGGTTGTCAAAATATCCTGTGGGAAAATCTTGGCAGTGCTTTGAACACCCCACCATCACAGCAGCTTACCTATTTTACAACTTTTTCCCTGCCAACAGTATGAATCATTCTTATGTCTCCCATTCTGTCACCCATCCATGTTGACATCACATCTGGCACAATGCTGCTAGTGCATCCAAATGCTTCATGTTGCACATTGAGAACTGCCTTTCTTTCTTTTCTTTTATTCTTATTTGTTTGTTTTAGTTGATGGGGTTGATACTTTCTATATTGAATACAAAAACATGGATGCAGAAGTATGAAAATGATCATGGATACATTCAGAGCTGCACAGACATGTGGTCCTATACTTTCACCAAAAGCTGCCATACACACTCTCTATTTCTGGTTATATGAAAGTCATGGATTAAGTATCATGAAACTTTTATGTCAGTGAAGATCTAATACAAGCTTAAAAATTATCAAGCTTAAGTTCGTGGAATCATTTGTATCAAACAACTCCTCAGCTAACAGCTAACTGTTGTAGTAGTATTTACATTAATGAACATGCTGCTGTCAGAACTCAATCAAGCACCAAAGGCAAAACAATCAGAATTCTGAAACACTAAAGGAACCCCCAAAAATGCACAGGCATAATGAACTATGTGTTAAACTGTGGATGGATGTTTGAGTAGTGATGACTTCTATAGTGTAACTGTCTAAATACAGGAGGTAAGCTGAAGACATGAAGAATGCAACTCCACAAAGAAAAAAAAAGCCAAAGTCTTAAATCACAGCTTGTCATTCCTAATAAGTCCCCCCTGTAGTATTTCTCAGTTGAATTTACACACAATATATAAATTAACAGCAAATCCTTGAATGATCATGCTGAGAGCACTGCAACATGGAGTCAGACATCCAGAAACATCTCATTAAGCATTTGACCACATCCATTCTAAAAGGAGAAAGTTATGAGAAAATGACTGTGTTAATTAAAAAGGCTAATTAGGTTTTATTTGTAAAACTGAGCTTCAATCTTCTAGCCTTGCATCCACTCAACTAAGTTCCAGCTAATAATAATTTCCTTAACATCTGTATAGACTACTGGACTTCTGATACATCATTTTCTTAACAAATGCACTGTTCTCATATATTCTACAACACTGCTTGTTTAGTTATCTGCAGTGACATGTTTCACATACCATGTAAACTTCAGAGCAAAAAACCTCTATTTTTCACTCTAGTTCTAGATGGTTCCTGCACATTCTGTTTTAAATTCTACAGGCTGTGTGTTACAAGGATGTTATGAAATGTAATGGCATTTATTCTCTGTATCTTAAGGATGGATTTGCCTCCAAAGATGGCTGAGAACACAGTTGTTAAATTCTTCAGCATCTCAGTAAGTGTATGCTTCACCAGAAAAGCAGAATCTTCATTCAGAAAAAATATCCTTTACATGTTTATTTTTTCCTCTGTCAACACAGTGCATGTGCTAGGATGGCTGTGCTCCTCCAGAAATTGAGTTACCACAGCACACATACAGATCTTAGACTGCAATGGCAATACCAGTGGGTTCCAGTTGTTCCCATTGTTCTAATGACCATATCCCTGCTATTATTACACTGTTTACAATTACAGCAGCAAATTGAAAACAGCAGCTCCTACTTTCTAAATTGCCTTTTCTCATCCCAGACAGCACTTAATGGAACTGGCAGGCCTAAAAATTCACTCCATGAATCACAACTTCAGTGTGTGATTGAATGCTGGTTTCCCCACTTACATATTAGCAGCCTGCTTTGTTCTTCCCTCCACATCACCATGCCTGGCATTGCAGGCATCTTCTGTTGCCACAGGTGATATTTTTGGATCCCATCACATGAGGAAACAGGCTTTAAAAATCTGACATTTTTTTGGTCCCTGAACTAAAATTCTGTCAATGATTTAAACAAAATGTATGCATTCTCAGAGAAAGTTGCTGGATTTCCTGAGTGATACCCATAATGCTTTGCTTTGTAAATTCAGGATCTTCTTTCTGTGCAATCACCTTCAAAGTTACACACTGAATTCCTTTCTAAACAGCTGCAGAGGGCTACCTGCTGAGAATAGGCACCAGTAAAGCCCAGTCCCATCTCAAGTGAGAAGCTAGGCTGCAAACCATGCAAATGCCAAAGACACGGAATAGCATGCTTGTCCCAATTTTATGTTATTTTGGTATACTTAAAAAACCAAAACAACAAACCAAACAAGAAACCACCAACAAATAACTCAATAATTATAACCTTTCAAAAGTGTTTTCTTTTCTCTCAAACTGTTAAAATTGATGAACTGTAGCCAAAATTCTAATAAAACTATTTTTAGTCTTTGTCAAGCAAAGCACATTATGGAGAGTCTCATCTTTCCCTTAATGCAAATGTATTTAAGCAGTCAGTGCAGGAAACTTTAAAATATGCTAATCACTGTTTCTTTGGACTCCAGTCTCTAATGTCTATGCTGATATGTACATATCACAGTCAGGCTAAGTAAAGGGAACACCATCATTTAAAGCATCACTACATATTCACGACTTCATAAGTGACAGCCACTTTATTTTATTGCCACATTTATATATTTCATAAATTCCCACATTCAATGGCCTTTTACTAGATAATGTTCTTATTTTCTGGTGTCTGAGCTGAATTCCCACAGGGTGTTATGTATGGAAACAATTTGACAATCACATGCACTGGTTTTGAAGTGATTCAGAGCTGATGAAAGGGGCCAGGCTGAGCCTCACCGACTGGCAATCCAGGACAACAACATGCTGCCAGGGCAGGGGCTGGGCCAGCCTCCCTCCAGCAAATCTCCACTGAAATCCATAAGAAAAAAGGAAAAACCCAAACATATCACATCTCTAAGTCACAGCCTGACTGCCTGCTCATATTCTTGGCCTTGCTTCTTATTTTTGCTAGCAGAGAAAGTAATCAAAGCAGCAATGCATTTCTGGGGTTGGACTGCTGCCCATGAGCTGCTTTGTAGCACACGTTTAAATTCAGCAGCACACATCACTCTTAGGTCAGCACATTGATCTTCAGTGTGTAATTAAAAGACTACATTAATTGTATCTAATAAAGCATTGAGGTAAAGTTACTGGGCCTTCCTTGGCTTCAGCAATCCTTTTCTGAAAGCAAATCATTCTCACCTACTGGGTGTCCCAACGGGAAGGAGAGGTATTTTCTTCAGCAGGCTGCTGTGATAAGGACAAACCTACCCAAGACAGATGTAACTCTCAATTTTCTGTTATTTATAAAAAAAGAATATATTTTTTTATTAGTAGTGTGGCAAAAACATTGGGAAAATATTCCTTTGGATTTTATTTATCTGCTATACAGCAAATATCAAATCTGAAAGACAAGGCCTAGACCCTTGTCTAAACCACCTGTTAACTCCTAACCTGTAAAACCAAGAACAAATTCCCTTTTTTTAATGACACACAAATATGTCAGCAAATAGAGGAGAAAGTGCTAGCATTGAAATAAACAAACAAACAAACAAACCCACAGGATTTTAAAATAGCAGAAGCAACTCATCCAGAACACTTAAAGCAGAGCTACATGGCTTAGTCATATGGCTACATGAACACAACAGTGAAGTGGCCAGAAGCAGTTTCATTTATTCACACCCCCTCCTGCCACATTCAGGTAAATTCTGCCTGCCCACAGGGAAATGGGAACTGTCAGTAATGAGATAATAGGTCATCCTCTTCTTTATAGATATCCAGTTATGTAGCTGTTTTCTTAACTCAATAAAACTACATAAATAATATTAGCCTTGGATTTTTGCAAAAGATCAAATCCCATTGAAATTAATCCTCTAGTCTTCTTTGGAAGCACTGGCTGTGTCTAGAATTGCATTTATCTTCTGTGAAGTGAAATGATACAGCTGCTAGAGTAGAAATCAAGTGTTTGCATTCATTTCTTTGTCCAGGTGAAGCTGTCTGTCATTTTGTTTCCAAAATTTCAACTGTTGGAAATTATCTGCAAATCTTTGTGGCAATGACACAAAACCTTCCATCTACTGCTAATGAAGGAACAAGCAAATTTCAGGTAATCTCACTAGTAGTCTCAATGTAGTGTGCTTTGCTTTGTATCATATTCTGTTCCTTTATGATTACATTTCACATTTTAGGAACTCTAAAAACCCCCACAAAGAAAGAGTTAAATAATATTTGCCTTGCTGAAATAAATAGACTAAATTACATTTTTGAGACCGTGCACTCAAGCCAACACACTTTTGGCTCTCTATGAGCATATTTTTAAAATGTGTTGCTAATTATTTATGTAGCTCATTATCTCCTTGCTATGCTGAGCACGACTCTTTTCCCTCATCCACCCACTGCCTCTCAGGTAACGATGAACTAATGGGCTGAACGTGGCTGAAACTATTACTTTTTTAAGAAGGAAAAAAAATTAACCATTGTCAGGTTTGGAATATAATTATTTTAGAGGAGGTTGAACCTTGAAGGTTTGCATCATTGGCTGTTATTGGATGCACTGGATGCACTGAAATGACAGAGTGCAAAATGCACAAAGAAAAACAATGCCCTGCAAGCACTACCTGGAAATGAGAAAACCTGAAATCAGTTCCTAAATCTAGCTCTCAATTTCTTTAGATTTTGATTAGCTCATTTATTCCATTCCTTATAAAGAAGTAGAGATAAGAATGTTTCATTGCACTTATTTGTTTAGACAAGATTCACTGCTCAGTTAGATAATTTTGTAATGTCTCCTAAATCTGCCATCACAAAAGCCTGATTTTTAACATAAGAATCTGTATGGCTTGAATATATCATAAAAAGGTTGTCAGAAGGTTGTTGCCTTACAGTTTAATTTTATAATCCAGCAGGATTAATGGATGCATACATGAGAGAAATCACAACTACAGACCTGTAACACCTGAAAAATACACAGTATATTTTTTCCAGAAACATAACAAGGCAGCAACTCTCTGGAGTCTGCCACGGCCTGACTCACCTTTGCTCTTTTGAACATCTGAGCAAACCTCGTCTCTCCAGAGCTCCCTGAACAGCCACCACCACGCACATGAACCGCTCTATTCAGGCAGCAACAGCCACAGTGCTGAGTACCTGCTCTTAGCTGGTGCCCCTCCTGCCCTATCCTGACCAGGACTCTGATTAGTTCAGGAAAGGAGAAAGGTTGGAAGCTCTGTTACAAGTGTGCTGTTATTGAAAGGTCACATTTGAGTCAACAATCTTTTTAAACTGACAGACTAAGAATATTAAATTCTGGAGAAGAAAGTCATCCTGCTGTCATGGCTACTGCTTTAATCCCGACTTGTACTGGATGTGTCTCATTGTTTGGCCTCATTTGGGAATGGAACAACCTGCTTGAGTACCCATCAGAAAAAAAAAAAAAAAAGTTTCTTAAAACCATATAAAGTTCTATTTTTCCCAAAAGTTCTCTTCACAGCCTGCAGGTACAAAAGATTTATTATATTGACATTATATCAGTAAAAGTCAAACCAAATTCTACATTTGCACAGGCAACAGTTAACCTAGAAAAAAAATAATTAGAAATGGAATTGATATGGAGAAGAAAATTAATGATAGAATGATAAATAAAAACAAGCTATTTAAATAGCTCATTGGCACACAGTGCTGTAGGTTTAAAAATGCTCATAAGAAACCCAAAATGTTAAAAATTCAAATACATTATGATTAACTTCAGCATTTATCAAATTCCAGATACTGTTTTTAGCACTGGATAGTGTTGTAGTCATTGCTAAAAATCTCTCACATGTACAGGGCACAGGAAAAACAGACAATCTTAAAAAGTTCGTTTGACAGAACCAGCTATCTAGGCTAAACACTATTATATGAGAAGCATAAGTATTTTTAATATACTACATCCAGCCACATTATTCTGCCACCATTAAGAGAGTGAAAACCATCTCTGAATAGCAAGCAATACTAAAAAATATTTATTTACAAATGAAAAAATAAATAATTTTTTTCCTTCAATTCAGTTTTTGCCTATGATTATAAAGACCTAACGCTCTGACCTCAGCAAACAAAGAATCCAAGCAAATGTTTGGGAAGCATGACAGATTCCTTCTTTGCACAGAGGCAAAAAGGCTTAAATGGAGTACAGTGTGTATCTTAGAGAAAAGACTAAAGCAATTATGCTTCCACCACGACCGTGTGACAGAGGGCTAGATCACAGCAAACTACTGTCGTTATAGAAACTCTGCTGACATATTGCTGCTGCGGTGGAAGCGGCATTTTAGTCACACTAATGTCCTTTTTATCAACCTCCCTTCAAAACCCAGAGTGCTTGAATTTCCAAGGAGGGAGCTGCGCGTCACTCGGCAGCTGCAGGGTCAGGTGCTGCTGTTGCCTGGTAACCGGCAGGTAGCGGCTGCCAGCCGGTGTGTTTCTGTACCCCAAAGCTGCTGACAGCAGGCACAGGGAACATTTGTCTGCGGAGGAAAAACTGCCTGCCTGTTTACTAACACACTAGATTTTCCTCTTGCAGCAGAGCCTGAACATAACCAGAATTTAAAACTGCACTTATTGCTTCTTTTCAGTGTAAATGATTAAAAGTTATTGTTACTGTCAGAGCTGCAGCAATTCATTACCAATTAAATAGGAGAGAACAGCAAGTTAACGTTTAGCTTCAAAGTACTCTAACTACGGTGTGAAAGAAACATTATTTAGTATTTTGTTAGGAAATGTTAAGCCTGACATCAGAGTATCCAGCGCTCTCACTAGCTGTTCTACAATACCATGTAAACAAAGCTGTTTTAAATAGAGGCTGTTTTGGGTGTCCAAAGTTTACCCTTGTTTCCAGAAGGCTGCTACTGCCCAGCAACCATTTAGATTTCTTCTGATGCCCTTGAACACTGGCAGACAGAGCAGTGAGAATAGACTCTGGATAGACTCAAAGATCCTGTTTACATAGGACTGAAATGAGTTGCTGCAAATAATTTCTTTATGCTATTCCCAAGACCTTAAGCCAAACCACTGCTTTTTGGTTTTTAACTTCATTCTTCTCAAAAGCACTAATTTTTTGTATGAATGAAATTAAGAGCAAAATTTCTACTAATTTCAGTGGCATCACATTTTTGCTTCAAGTTGGACTTAAATGTAGTGGGTCTGGGTCTACAAAAAACTACCTAACTTCTCAAATGACTTCTCTTAAGGGAATTTCTACACACAACATTGGTAGACTGACCTCACTTTTTTTACCAGAAATGTCTTTCCCCAGACCTTAACGTTCATTTCACATCACAGCTATGTAATTATTCTTTTCAGAAGCAGAGATGCAAAGAAGGAATTAACAACCGTTCAAAATACCACATTTATGCACTTTTCTCTTGTCATATTAAACATAATTACTTCTGATGGAATCAAACTCATATCCTTCAAATGCATAAATCCAGAACCAAATTTAGAACTTCAGCCATCAAATACCAGGCTCTGAAAGCAAAGTTTTAAGCCTTTACTTTCAGTTTAGTCAGATACAATATAAGAAAAAAGGTTTAGTATCACTTTATGAATTTTCTTTCAATTGTTCTGTTAATTACTGGTTGCAAAGTGCTTTGAAGATCAAAGGTGCTATATGAACTCTCTGTGTACTGTATGCACATATTCTGTATACAGATATGGACATACATGATTTTAGGCTGCCACAATAGCTTATTTTTAAAATGGGAGAGTATACAGTAAAAGTAAATATTGATATATGCAGGTCTAGCTATAGGATCAGGTCTTGTTTGAATACAGCTATGAAATAATGAATTGCAGTCAACTGTATGCAGAATGCCAAACCTGTGTTAACCACTATAAAGCAGACTTACAGAATGAATCTCTGTTAAAAGCTCCTCTGCCCCTTATACATTAAAAGCAATAGAATAAATTCTCTGAAGAATATAAGAATATTACCTACCATCATTAAGATAGCCTACAAAAGGATACCATGCAATACCAAGCGTGCTATTCATATTCACAGCTGTATACTTTTCAAGAACCTGTTTGAACTCACTACAAATGTTGCAGGGCCATTTGGTCAGGACAGGTAGATACAATCAGTAGTCATAAATAAGGAAAATGTATGCATGTAAGAAAGCATTCATATTTAACCATGCTCAAGCAGGAGAGAAGTTGCTGATTAACTAGGCACTTCTATGAAAATGACAACCATGAAATGACAGCTTAGATATCTCAGGCTACTGGCCAGTGTTTAGAGAACCCTGTACACAGCAGATCTCATCAACTCAGCAAACTGCATTTACTCCAAAATTCAACAAGACAACCAGTTGAAACGAATTTCTCCAAAAATTTCCAAAAGCTTGTCTTCCTTCTTCATAATATTTTTGCTTTCATTACCAAGTTTAAAAATTATAATTTCACAGTCCAAAAAAAGTTAATTTCTTAGTCTAATTAAAGCAAAAGTAGATAAAACAGCTCTTAATTATAGGAAACAACATGTAGAGTTCCATCTGCAACTGATTTTAAAAAAAATAAATTGTTCTGTTTATATATTCAAATATCTTCATACTTAAGTGAAATAAATACTTATTTTATCTAAAAGGAAGAATTCAAGTCACCAGGCTGGTGCACACATTCCTCTCTGGACGTTGTCTTCAAGCACACAAACATTATTCTATAGCTTTCACATTCAAAGACCCCTTCTAAAAGATTGTTCTTTGAATACAAAAGGTTCCTGAAAATCAGAACATGTGCAAACACATAGAAATCTGCTGACATTCAGACTGTCAGGATGCATACACCAAAACAGATTGGAATGTGCTGATCATACCCATTAAGCCCTGGATCCTGCACTTTTATATTAATATATTCAGAACAAAGCAATAGAACTACTTGTAATACAATTTTTTTGTTGTTTATTAAACTCTCATTTCATGCCTAAATTATGTCTCAAGTACATATATGTATTATTTAAGTACTTACACCATACTATGAGAATCTAAGAAATCAATATCAAACCCTCTTTCTCTCAAACACTCCCTTCAGAAAACCTCCAACCCCCTCATGTTAATGTACATGCAAACAAAAAACCCCAACAAAGCAAGTAACCAACCAAGAGAAGCAGCTTGGACTGCAATATCAGACTTGTCTTGAAATTCATCAGTTGTCATAGAATTGTAAAACCAAGGATGACTTACTAGAAACTGCCAATGGTGATCCTCTTGATTTAATGTGGTGACATGAGACTTAGAAATCTGGGTTTCTTCTAAAAGCTGTGTCTGATCAAATATTTTCTGTGATGTTGCAGGCTGCAGACATGATGGATCATTTCCAAACTGTGGAGAATAAAACAAAACACATCAAGTGTCCAGTTTGTCAAAACTGCATTTGTACTAGCTGACTAGCACTTGCTCTTCCTACAAGACAGTGTGTTATATTAACCTGGCTTTTTATTTCATGTGCTCCCAAAAGCTGTTTGAAAGATTGCAACTGCAGCCAGAGGAGGAATAAGGAATATGTGAANTTTTATTTGCTCGCTACCTTACTTTTATTTGATTGGAAATAAATTAAGGTCAAGTCAATTTTGCCCATGACAACAATTAGTATTCTGTCCCTTTCCTTATCTCAATCCACAAGCTTTTAGTTCTAATTTTGCTCCCCAGTCCAGTTGAGAAGGGTGAGTGATAGAGCAGCTTTGGTGGGCACCTGATCTCCACCCAGTGTCGACCCACCACAGACATACTTACACGTACATACAGAGGGTGTTTTGCAGCTAATTTCTGTAAGAGCTTTCACTGCATCCTCACTTTTGCACAAAGTCTTTACAACTGTGAACCACACGCTCCATTTTCACATCCCTCCTTTTGCAATATTCAGGTCAAAATAACTGTGTGTGAAGCTGTTAGAGCTCTTGAAAGAACACTTTTACAAATAAATAGTGTTGCAATCACAGCTCTGAAGCAGTAAGGCACCTTTCCACAATGTTTGAGTTCAATTTCAAAAACTAGAAAATTAAAATGTGAGTAGAAAGATCTTAGCAGAGATGGCTTCATTTCAACTATACTGCAAGAGAGTAGGAGAGAATATCAGAAACACTCCAACATAGCCCACACATTGTAGTGTGCTTGCAATTCAACAGCAGCAGGCAAAACATGGAAATAACTTCCTTCCACTCCGTAAACAGCACTTAGATCTTGTTCCATCTACATCCTGTTAAAAACTCTCATGGTATCATTTTCCACCTCTGTTCAGTCAACAGTTCCACCTTTCATCCCTCAGTAACTGCATTTGCTAACTAATAACTATCTATGTGCTGCTTCCTTATGTACAAGAAAAGCTTCCCTGTTAGTGTTTGACCAAGGTATTCAGCTGTCCTTAACATTCTCAGCTGCTTTGGTACCTATGAAAACTTAGCAATACTCAGCCAGATGACACACCAAGGTTACTCTCATCACCACCAGTGTTGTTCCACTACTTTCTCCCTCTCTTTTTTTTTCTGTCTTATTAATCTTATACCACCTGCTAAACTGTGAATTTCTCAGAGAAATCACTTTTGCTGTTAGGTGTATGTAGCACAACACTCTCTGGAGTATGCATTTGTGCTAAAAACCATAATGTTAACAACAGAGAAGAGATGATGTTATTTGCCTCGGTGGATGATAAGCATGAATAAACAAAAAAACTTGAAAATTTGTATTTTTCACTAAAATGAAATTGTAAAAATAACTTTGGATGGTGCCCCTCCACACACAAAATGGCAAGGCATACTAATTACAACCTATATGCACAAGCTAAATATCAGAGGTTATTGTCTAACAGATTATTCAGAGTTAATGATAGATACTTCCACTCATACCCCCACTTTTCCATCTATTTTTAAATGTCTTTACTTACATAATGTTTAAAGTCTTCATCGGCACCAAACTAATTCTGATGGCAATATCAAGGCTGTACTTGTAGAACATGGGAAATCACACTGAAAAGCATGTATCCTTACATTTCTATTAGGCTTGGGCCTGGGAAGCACAGGATCTTTTATTTATTCATGAGTTTCCTGAGAAGAACCAGTGGTTGCTTTGTGTCAGCTGAATGGGATCGTAATTCAATCTTCACTGGAACCTGTTTACCCCTGTCACTTATTAAGGTGGAAGCTGACTGCTCAAGAACTCTGTTTCCTAACAACAAAGCCTTTTGTTAGGGGAAGATACCTTTTGGGAAGTCACTTCATGGAGTGGGAGTCTGTCTAAGTTAATTCTGAGAGAGAGCATTACTTCTTAAAACCCTAAACAAAGGAGTGCAGCTCAGCCGCAGCTGGCACAGAAGTGCCGCAGGGATTGCGCCAGGCGGAGCGGGAGGGTTTACGGACACCAGCCTTGGAAACAAGCTCCCGGCTGCAGGCACAGAACAGGGGTTTTCTAGAGTGCTCAAGGCTTGCTCTTCAAGCACAGGCTTTGCAAGCAGCTTTTCCAACAGAGCTGTTACCATTCCTCTGAAATTCCAGCCTTTCCAAAGGGTATAAACAACAAGTCCAATGGAGTTTCATGGTCTACACCTCTAGTCTCTCAGTATTACTATAAATGCAGGTAAGAAATTACTTCTTGACTGCCCCTGGACAATTTGTCCTACAATTAGAGAGCTTTCTGCTGTATTAAACAATCCCCAGTTTTATACTATTACTTCATATTTTGAAGTCACAAAACAAATTAATTAGCAAGATCGCGCCACCTTGTCCTTAATCTCATTAGAAAAGACTAATGGCTACAGAATCAATTATTTCATAGAGATTACTGCCTTAACACCATTAGCCTTTACATCACACAGGTTCATTTTGAATTTTCAGTTTTGTTGTAATTTCCTCCATAAGTTTAATTACAACCCTTAATTAAGTCCCTCCTTTAATCAACTTTATAGCTACACCCATTCATTTATTGCTATATACAAAATAAAAGAAAAAGCAGCTTGCAAAACAGTAAGGCCAGCACAAGAGCTTTCACAGGTTGGACTTAACCCCTGCACCAAGAATTCTCCTCCTAAAGCTCCATAATAAACTCATAACAAATACAAAGATGACCAAAACTTTAGCCAGGTTTTACTAAAACATGACTGTCAAATTTTTGATTTTGCAGTTCCTGAAATTGCAATTAATTAGAGGTTATATTTACATACATGATCCTTTAGTTTTTGGTCAGTCTTAAGAATCTGTAGCTTGGCCAGAGTTTTCTAGTTACTCCAATAGTCAAGTTCAGATGGCCCATCTTTTATCCATAGACTATGAGGTTACACTGGAATTTTTACATCACACTTAGACATGTCCTGACATGGAAAACATGAATCACTAGTGAGACAAGGAGCCTCAATTACAGAATAGGTGATATATTTATTATAGGAAGCTCAGCTGCTTAAGGTGAATGGATCAGAGGGGTGCAGCTGGGTTGTCAGGTCTATTTGGACACTGTCTCCAAGTTCAATTTCACTTGTACAAATCTCCTACATCTGAATCTGAAAGAATCAGAGTCAGATTCAGAACATGCAGCTATTGTTACTATACTTCTTGACTTTTAAGTTTTCTGATGTGCTAAACAGGAGCTGGTCTCTGAGGAAGGGCTATGAAACATCAAATATATTTGAAATAGCAAATTTTATTCGTGGTTTAGATAGAGTATTTTTTTTTCTGTAAGATCTATTAGAATAAATGTACCAAAAGTAAATTAGCAACAAAAAAAGAGGAATACTGACACCCTCTCTGCATGCAAATTTATTCTCTTAAATGCAAAAATTGAGACCAAGGGAATCCTATTTCACTGAGCAAATTAACAAAAGGTCAGAAAGCTTGATCCTTGTCACTGGTGTACTCTGTCTGAAAGCTGAACTCCCATTTAAATATTTATAAGGGAGAGCTGTAATTGCAGGTTGAAAGCTGTTAGAGAGCTCTGCATGTACAATACAGGAAACTGAAAATATTGATGACATGAGAGATCTTCTACCAAAGGAAAATTTGTGTGAAGGAAACAAGTACTAACACAGAATTTTAATAATTTCTGAATCATGATACAGAAGAAGGTGACCTGAAACCTGTTACTTTTATGGTCTTTCATGGGACAGAGACACAAGAGAAATTTGGAATTACTAGCTACTGAAAACTGGCAAAAAATAGTTTCAACTGATGACAGCAAAAACAGCAGTAGATGGAACCAAGATTCATTTTTGTGAATTAAATGAAATAAGAAGAATTATATTTTTTAAAGGGAGGAGAAACAGCTGCATACATGACAAAGTTGGGTGACCAAATAAAAATTTCAGAACATATTGCATCTGTTAACTGAGTTTGCTACTAGCAATAGAGCTATCTCCCAGCAGATTAAAGATTATTAGATAATCTCCCTTTCTGTCTGATTTTAGTGCCTTTAATTAAACCAAATTTATACTTGTCCCTCTAGTTTGAAATTCAGTTAATTGAAGGTTCTTTTCAAGTGATTTATTTCTTTGGCACCATAAGAAAAACAAGAATTCACAGTCAATCCTTCCTGCACAAAACCTCAGATAGCAAGAATGAAGGTGAGCAGCCAGCCTACCATCAAGATGCACCGTGAACTCCATCTACTCTGTCACCCTTTCCCTGTGCTGCCTTTCCTTTTACAAGCACAAATATGATCCAAATACATGGTGGAGAATATTTTCATTTTGGTCATATAGTAAATTACCTTGCAGTCACATGAAGCCTCAGGCCCTGAATTACTCCAGAAAGAGGCTATGCAGACCTCAGAACCCACAAGAGAGAAAGTCAAATGTTCATAGAGGTTAGATCATATTTTGAGATACAGGTGCTTAAAGAAGCATCTTTCAATAAACTGGATACTTGAAATTGATGTAAGAGAAATCATATATAAACTGTGTCCATCAAAAATATGTACAGTGAACTTGATAAGATCACTTCTTAAACATCTGAATAGAATATTTAACTTAGAACTGAGAAACAAGGAGTCTCATGAAGACTAGGCCAAGATCAAATGTATTCTGTTGTTGGTCCTGCTCATTTCACCACTTTTTAGAACGAACAACTACTCACATAGTCTCTGCCTAATTATCTCTGTGATATTGGAAATTCTGAAGCCAAGCTGTCTTTGAAAATCATAATGGATTTCAAAAGATAATCACAACTTAACTTTTTTGAAGATATAAAATAATTGGTTAAACAAGTCAACATCCCAAAATATTCCACTGATGGACACTTGGTGGAGTTGCCTAGTGATTTCTACCAGCTTTCTGAATATGTTACAGTCTACAGGCTGTTAAGCTTTTAAAACAACAGGTCATGGGAGGATCCACATTACATACTGAATTCAGTACTAACTCTTTAATTACACTTTGCATTCATGACCTTTTAAAGGTAAATGTTTGTATGCCGTAGGATTCAGACAGGCAAATGTCACTTCTTGGTATAGTGGTAAAAAATAATAAATTAAATTATAGAACATGGTTTGGAAGGTTCAAGGCATCATTACCAAGCAAAGTCCTTGATTCAGAGTAAATGATCTTAAACATATGATCCATGAACAAGCTCATCAAATAGCATGAAGATCTTGCACTTCACTAATACTTAGAATGTCAGCCAGGATGAAAAGTGATGTAAATATTTATAGCAGCCCAATTAATGGTTCACATCTGTTTATGTCTTGTTTTGTGTGTGTGAAGAGACTGCTTAAGAAAAAGATTGCTGTGCAAAGTGACTTAGACATACTATGTGAAATAGCCACTAAGAGCTATTATTGATACCACCTCTTGTTCAGAAAGTTGCTTCAGCAACAAATAGTTGGAAATAGAAAGAATATGCACACAACATCTAACTATGTATTTGCTTAGCTCTTACATGGGTCCAAGAAGACTGTTGATCACAGTCAAAGAAAGTGTACTGAGCTAAGTGAACCTTTGCTTTGTTCTTGGAATTACGTTATAATGTACTCCTTACATTCCTACACCATCATTAGCACTCATACCATTACCATGATGAACATTCATTATTATTTTCAGTGTTTCTGTTTCCAGTTTGGGGTTTGTGAAACATGAGGGCATTTTGAGATTTCCATTTCAGCATTCCTAGCTGGCACATTCATTCAAAGCATGTTCATGTCAAGATATATGAAACCTTCCTTTCATGCCAGCATTTCTTTCAGGAAAACATGACCTATGTCATTCAAAGCAAACAAAAAGGAGTTCAGAATGTTATTGAAGTAAAGCAATTTATTATCTAAACTATTTTCTATGAATAATATTGTTGTAATGAGAATGGGGTAAAGCAGATTGAAAGAAAAAGGCAATATTTTACCTAGCTCTAATTAGATGACATCAGTAGTGAACTCTTTTTCTGCTTGGACAGATGCTAGTGCCAGAGTAGTTTTAACATTAGGCTCCATACTGTAGAATCTACATTTTATCTGAACTACTGAGCTCCTGATGGGCTCAGATTTTGGTGACAATACACCTACCCCACCTCCGACCAATATACCTTAACTCAGTCACAAAATACACTCCAGTACTCGATATTTTAGACAGACCTTCCACAGGGTCTACCATCTTGAAGGAAACCCTCATGTGTTTTGGCAAGAGTAATATGAAATAACTGGTGTATTGTCACTGCCCTCTTCTGGATAAGAATGGGACAGACATCTGTAGCCCTGACTGCTCTGGGTTATCAGGAAACTGGCAAACACTCTTGATAATTATTTCCAAGACAATATTCTTAAATTTTACTTTTATGCTTGTCCTGCAATAAAGATAAGAAGAACAGTGACAACCACAAAAGGGCAGAGTGACCACATGTAGTGACAACAAGGTAACCTGAGTTGACAGTGTGGAGACTCTGATGATTTCAGTTAACACCCCTCTCCCATTCTCGCTTTTGAAAATGAGCTCTGGTGATATGCAAAACATCTCTCTTAAAATGTGATTACAGGCTCATTTTCTGGCCTAGCTATGACAAGGTTCTGACCTTTAATAATATAACTTCCTATGCTAGTTTGGGTTGCTAATGAAATGTACTTGGGTGACTCTCACCTCTTCCACTGGGTCAAGAAAAAATGAGCAAGAAATGTGTGAAATCAAAGCACAGGATTCAGGGGATGCAGATCTACTACCTGGCTCCAAAGACTGTCACTGACCTTGGATAATTCATTCAGTATTCAGTCTCTTTGCATGAAGGAAAAAAATTGTGTGAGCCAAGCAGGTTGGGAATAAACTACATTATTGACATGGAACCAAAGCATTACCATAGCAATGATGGATTATACAACTCTCTCAGAACTTGCACATGATACATAGATGGGAACAATTATTTCTAATTGTCCTTATCAGTTAAATCATTCACTGATGATGCTTGATTCCTTATATCTTTGTTTAAATATCTTTCCACTGTTAGCCAGATTGAACAATTCACATTATTACAAGAAATAGGAAACACTTGAAAATGTTAAATTTAGCTTGAGGGTAATTATACATATCTGGCTTTGGTTGAATGCTGATCTTGATTGTGAATGTGAAGATTGTTGTTTAGAGTTTTTAATAAATAAATTTAAAAATTAGAGTTCACTTGTCACTTGCAACTCAAAGTAAGAAAGAACAATAGGCTGTACTGGAGGCTATCCAGGCATGTAATCACAGCACTGAAACAGAAACATCCCATGCTCTACATTACCAGAATGATAAAATAAAAGCAGACAGTTGACAGCAAAAAGAACACTTGGTAAGCATAGAATGCACACTCCAACCAATGGGAAAAAAATAGAGAAAAAAATAAATAATTTTGATTTGCTAAGTGAACCTAGCAAAATGAACTGCTTCCTTCCAAATGAAGGTAACAAAAATGAGCTGAAGCCTGGGCTTTATAAAAATAAAACCCTACAGCTACCACACTTTAACAGACACATCATATAGCTTAGGATACCAGGTGTGACATTAGAGGATCTATTCCTACCTTACTTAGTTAACCTTCCTTATAACACAGGCAAGTGACATCTCTTTTTCACTTGTTTCAAAACTCTGAATCCCAGTCCCAAAGCTGTAGTTTAACAGTCAATAAACATAGGATAAGAATGGGGTTACTCTTGTTCCACTAACTCTTGATGGGTAATAGGAAACTAAGAAATCTCACATAGCTTGTTAAAAACCCCTACTCCCCTGAAAAGGCCGTTTGGCAGCTGGGGCAGTATGTTTGTGTCCTGCTCTGGTAAGGAAAGCTGCTGAGGTACTGTCTGCATTTCCACACAGTTCACCTCCTACTCAGAGCTCTGACAGTGCATGCAGTGTATAACATTATCCTTCCTGAAAGGTTCCAGCTCTGTATTACCCTGGAGAAAATACTAGCACCTTAGTCTCTCATCCAATAAGTAGACACTTGCATTATATTACTTGTAAGAGCTGAAACATTCCTCCTGTGAAACATTCCCCTCCAGAGTGTAACTTGCAATAATTTGTAGCCCTATTTTCCAAAGCCCAGTACACTGAAGTCATGATATGTGCTCAGTGCTTTTGAACAAACCTAGCTTTCATTTAAGTTCCTGAACAGGAAGGCCAAATGCCAAACTGGAGACCTTTGAAATATATCCTTGAAGATGTTTGAAGATCTGAGTTTTTGTGTTCCCTGAAAAAATCCTAGAACATGATGCATCCCAGCTGTCAGAACCGGAACCATTCCTATAGTTTATATTGCAATGA
The DNA here is from genome assembly GCA_013401355.1 of Ceyx cyanopectus. Classification (NCBI taxonomy): domain Eukaryota; kingdom Metazoa; phylum Chordata; class Aves; order Coraciiformes; family Alcedinidae; genus Ceyx; species Ceyx cyanopectus. The sequence continues at coordinate 760 of VYZU01046140.1, read as the reverse complement.
CCACTTAAAACATGGTGTTACCCTAGAAAAATTACATGAAGTCACTGTTCCATGAGCTGTGAAGTCTTCACCAACATATTAATGCAGTTCCCAAACTACTCCTCCACACTTTGTTCTGTCAGTGATTACTATCCCTTTGTAGGCCCTCTTTTCACTTTTTGAAGCAGATGTTCTGTAACCTCCTTAACACACAACACTTCCTCCATCAAACTAATAATCATTATAAAACTACCATTGCTTTGAGCTCCACTAAGCAAACTTACATTTACAAAAGCTTCTTACCACTTTTCATATCCTTGCCTTATTTTTCTCTTCTTTATGCATTCAATATTATGTTGGTTTGACCTTTCAGCTTAAAAAATTCTCAATCACTCTAATTTTTTTAATGGCTCTTGCTTTAGCTGACATCAGTTCAAAATACTTCAGTCCTGAGGTTTCCCATATTTTTATCTGCTGTGCCAAATTGCTCTGCATTTAATTAGTTAAACACCTAGCTGCAGAAATCTATCCTAATTCCAATGAGATAATCTAAGTCTTTATGATAAATGTAAAGCTACTTTACTTTGGTAGCTTCTAGACCTGAGGTCCTGATGCAAATGTCTCGTGTTAGAGTCTTTCATCTAAAAAGCACTCCTACCTAAAATTCTCAAAAACCAGAGTATCACAGAACATGTCCATAAATACTTTAGTAAGAGCAATGTGATTCTGAAGAAAAATACCAGTCTATCTAAATTTTATGCTTTGGGTTTTTTTTAACATC
>VYZU01046137.1:36859-65596 GCA_013401355.1 Ceyx cyanopectus | reverse complement strand
TCTCTCCAGCGAATCTCTATCTTTTCTGAACTGGGGTGTCCAAAACTGGACACAGTACTCGAGGTGGGGTCTCACCAGTGCAGAGTAGAGGGGGAGGAGAACCTCTCTTGACCTACTGGCCACACTTCTCTTAATGCATCCCAGGATGCCATTGGCCTTCTTGGCCATGAGGGCACATTGTTGGCTCATGGTCATCCCCCTGTCCACCAGCTTGTTGCTTTTGGAATACTCCAGGGCATTCCAGTGCTTACTCTAGGGCTTTTTCAGTGATACTAAAGCCATCAGACAGTGATAGAAAGAAAACCCACGAGAAAAAGCAGGGAAGAAGTGATGACTACACTGTGTGTGTCTGCTCTGAAGTTGCCTGGGGTAGTTCTCAGGCTGGGAATGTTATTTTGAGGAAAACATCAAGGAATCACTCTCAGCCTGGAGGGTTAGCAAACAGAAACACCATGGTGCCAGTTTCTCATCTCAGGGGTGAAGTGGCTGGCTGACCAACTGCTGCACAGTGGTGCTTGGCACAGAAGAGCTGGTGCCAGAGCAGCCAGGTGTTAGCTGCTGGGGGCCAGCTCTGATTCCCATTCAGATGTGAGAATTTGAAGAGCAGTTTACTCATGATCAGTGTCAAACATGTTGCTAGAAGCTGTTCTGAAGTATAAAATGAGCCTTTGCATGGAATCAGAATCATGGAATGTCTTTAGGTGGAAGGGACCTTAAAGATCCCTCATTCCAACCCTCCTGTTGTGGACAGGGGCACCTACCCCTAGACCAGTGCTGCTCAAAGCCTCATCCAGCCTGGTCTTAAACACTTCCAGGGATGGAGCATCCCCAGCTTCCCTGGGCAACCTGTTCCAGTGGCTCCCCACACTCAGAGTAAAGAACTTCTTCCTAATGTCTAATCTAAGTTGCTCTGGGTGTTCTGAGGAGGGCTCATGACTTGCAAATGAGAGGAAAACCCAGAAGAAAAAGCAGGAAATAATGGGATTACTTCATGTGTGTCTGTTATGAAGCTGCTCAGGGAAGTNTGAACTGGGGTGTCCAAAACTGGACACAGTACTCGAGGTGGGGTCTCACCAGTGCAGAGTAGAGGGGGAGGAGAACCTCTCTTGACCTACTGGCCACACTTCTCTTAATGCATCCCAGGATGCCATTGGCCTTCTTGGCCATGAGGGCACATTGTTGGCTCATGGTCATCCCCCTGTCCACCAGCTTGTTGCTTTTGGAATACTCCAGGGCATTCCAGTGCTTACTCTAGGGCTTTTTCAGTGATACTAAAGCCATCAGACAGTGATAGAAAGAAAACCCACGAGAAAAAGCAGGGAAGAAGTGATGACTACACTGTGTGTGTCTGCTCTGAAGTTGCCTGGGGTAGTTCTCAGGCTGGGAATGTTATTTTGAGGAAAACATCAAGGAATCACTCTCAGCCTGGAGGGTTAGCAAACAGAAACACCATGGTGCCAGTTTCTCATCTCAGGGGTGAAGTGGCTGGCTGACCAACTGCTGCACAGTGGTGCTTGGCACAGAAGAGCTGGTGCCAGAGCAGCCAGGTGTTAGCTGCTGGGGGCCAGCTCTGATTCCCATTCAGATGTGAGAATTTGAAGAGCAGTTTACTCATGATCAGTGTCAAACATGTTGCTAGAAGCTGTTCTGAAGTATAAAATGAGCCTTTGCATGGAATCAGAATCATGGAATGTCTTTAGGTGGAAGGGACCTTAAAGATCCCTCATTCCAACCCTCCTGTTGTGGACAGGGGCACCTCCCCCTAGACCAGTGCTGCTCAAAGCCTCATCCAGCCTGGTCTTAAACACTTCCAGGGATGGAGCATCCCCAGCTTCCCTGGGCAACCTGTTCCAGTGGCTCCCCACACTCAGAGTAAAGAACTTCTTCCTAATGTCTAATCTAAGTTGCTCTGGGTGTTCTGAGGAGGGCTCATGACTTGCAAATGAGAGGAAAACCCAGAAGAAAAAGCAGGAAATAATGGGATTACTTCATGTGTGTCTGTTATGAAGCTGCTCAGGGAAGTTTGGGGCTGGGAATGTTCCTTTGAGGAAACCTGGTTTGCCTGGCTGGTGTGTGTGGGTAAGGGAGGGCTGGTGGATGTGGCTTTCCAGGAGTCATCTGATAAAAATCCTAACCAGAGGCTCTTGGGTAACTGCAGTATGGGGAAAGGTCTCTGTAGAAGTAAAGACTGGTTAAAGTTTGACCAATCTTGTCCATTGTTTTCTCTTTTTAATGGTTTGGCAGTTACTGCTGAAAACCCAGTGGAACCTGCACTCGTGTTTCTAATCATCTTAGCTGGATGAGGGAAGGGCTTGTGAGGGGGATACTTGGCTTCTGGTGTTATCCAGGGTAGCACAGATGAGAGCCTGAGGTGCAGAATTGTAGCTCAGAGTGCTGAGGAGGTTAAAATACCCTGTGAGATGCCAGGTGTAGCACTGCCCAGTGTCTGGCTACTGGGAGAATGAACTTTGGAGCTGGTCCTGCTTGAGTAGGAGCCCCAGGGGATGAACCAGGCCTGTGGAAATCTAAATGCAGTGTGTTCAGTAAGGTTATAAATCATCTAGAGAATGGGAAGAGTCACTGGAAAAGGGATCAAACCAGTAAATGCTTTTGCCATAGACTCATGATCCATTTTCTCTTCCACACTCTGTGCACCTCTGACCTTCCCTGCTCTGGGTGAAGGGGAAATGTGACAGGAAGACAATGTAAAAACAAAGCAAAAATAGCTGAGCTTCACACAACTGCATGCAGCATGAAAATGATCATTTGGGTCAAATAGAACAGAAGCCTAAATCCAAAGTGGCACAGGGAGACGGAATAATGATCCTACCCCCACCCTGGCTCTTCCTATGCAAGAACAAAGGGTCATTACTTGAAACTTGCAGATGACGTGTTCAGAACAACAAACAGTCATTTATTTATTTATCTTTTTTGAACTGCTTAGCTAAACTGTGTGTGTGTGGAGATAGTGGGTGATGAAAGCCCGTGCTTGTGAGGAATACATGAACTTGACCTACAAGAAAGCTGGGGAGGGACATTTTCACAAGGGCTTGTAGTGATAGGACAGGGCTAATGGCTTCATACTGGAAGAGGGGAGATTTAAATTGGAAATTAGGAAGAAATTCTTCACTCTCAGGGTGGTGAGACACTGGAGCAGGTTGCCTGGGATTGCTCCATCCCTGGAAGTGTTCAAGACTGTGTTGGATGGGGCTTTGAGCAGCCTGGTGTTAGTGGGAGGGGATTGTAACTGGATGAGCTTTGGGGTCCCTTCCAACCCAAACAATTCCATGGTTCTGTGTGTGCCTGGCTGGGCAGGGCAGTGGTAGGGATGCAGGAATCAGCTGCAATTGGCTTTTTAGGGGCTGGTGATGCTATTGGAAAATGCAGCTTAGCTGTTAATTTACTGTGACTGTGTGGAGTTTAATTAGTCTTTATTAGGGTGCTTTCCTAATTATTTCTCACCACACTGAAATGTTCAACTGGCTGAGAAGAGCCAACTGGTAAAATGTCACTGTCCCTTTTGAAAGGGGTGGTTGTTCAGAGTGACATTTAGCATCCCAAATAAAATAGATTTAAAAGATGGGAAGTTATTCTCTGCAAACCCCAGGCAAACATTGCCCTTCATTCAGGAATTAACTCAGTAGTTACTGGGGCAAATATTCCTACAGTGATTATCCTTTCTTGTGTCCTTGTTTTTCACATCCCTTTCTTGATGAAGACTGGGACTGGAAGAGAGGGGGTGAAAATGAAAACAGGCTGCTTTGTAGAAGAAAATGCCCTGATCAAAGCCATTGCTTTGGGAAGAATTATCAGAGATGTTTATCAGAGATACAGTGAAACTACTGGACAAATGTTAGTGTTCTGTACCTCAGAACAAATGTTTGTCTTGGGTCTCTGTGCTCAAGAGGAGAGGATCTTAAGGATTTCACCCCTGTAAAGAGCAGAAGGAGTAGATGTTCATTTTTGGGTAAGTGACAGAAGAAAATGCTTTGTGTAAAAGAGTTGACACGAGTAAAAGCCCTTCTGACCTTAAACTGAAGTCCTGGTCTGTCTTCTCCAAAGAAAAAGGATCTGAATATAGCAGGGAATTCTTCAGGAGCTGATGAATGGATTTCTGTTGTGCAATTTCTCATTGTTGTGTGGCAAGAGTTGATTTGAGACCCTGCTGGTGACTCGGGCACAAGAGGCTTGTGAAAGTTTGGTGTTTGTCCCCTGGGTTGTTGAACTTCTTCAAAAGCTCTTTGGAAATAAACCCCAGGGAAGCCTGTGCTTGATGTAAGAAAGTAAAATTGGTGCTCTGAGAAAGGGTTTTAGAGTTTGAACTGCCCTGCTGAACTTCAGTTCCCCCAACTCAAGCATTTCTCTATTCCCTCCAACCCAACGAAGCTGGTTGTGCTGGAGATCTCACCTCCACAGTTTGGCATGCCAAGCTCATGAGGTCTTTTTGTCTCCTGAAGTGTCTTGAGATGACTGTTATCAGGGGCTTTCACATTTTCTCCCAGGAAAGTGTTCTGGAATTTCTAGTGGTGTTCAGCAGTTGGCCAAACTGGACTCTGCTGCTGAAGGGCAGTGGCACAGAAGCCTGAACACTAAACCTGGGATTTCAAATGCTTTCAGACATAGTCATTGAAAGGATTGTTAGGGTCTTAGAAAATCTTCACCAAGGCACCAGTGTGTGTGTGTGTAGTGTGGGTGATGTGCTAGGTGACCTGTGTCCTGAGCAAAAACCAACCCACTGACACATGCTGAAGTAAGAAATCCTGGCTGTGGATTGAGACAGTTCTCTTCCAGGCACAGTGGACCAGCTCAGAGCAGCCCACTGGAGTCAGAGTTGGGTCACAGACTCTTGGTGTTTGTGCTTCTGTTCTTCTTCCCAAACACATCAGTGAGCTTCAGTGGCAGATCCTGCAGTTGAAGGAGCTCCATGAGTCGTTCTGTCAGTGCAACCTTTGGCAGGGCTACAGTGCTCCATGGGAGACAGAACAACTGGAGCAGGATTGATGGAGAACAGAAACCACTCTTCCCAGCCTGGAGCTTGCCAGCTGCTTCTGACCTTAGGCTACTTCTAAGCAGCATGCAAATAAAAACTGAAAAATCAGTGTAGAAAACTTAGGAGCTGCTCCTTTCTGGGGAGGCTCTTTGGGTGAGGAGGGCTGAGAAAAGCTCCTGTGCCCATGCAGAGCAGTGTGACCAGTCCCTGCAGTGCTGACTGGAGCAGTTGGGGATGCTGCTGCACTCTGGGTGTTGCTGCACAAAAACACTTGTGAGAGCCAGTCCTTGTCTTTGCCAGTAACAGCAGCTGCTGTGGCTGCTCCATGGGCTCAGCACTGGGAGCACTCTCACTGTTGGGGTTGTCTCCCTGTTTATGGCTTCTGCCTCAGGTCCTTCTCCGGACTGGCTCCTGTGCTCCACTCAACTCCAGCAGGCTTGGTTTGAAAAGGCCAAATACATTTGGTGTTACATAATAGAAGGGGGGTGTTTGTAGGTCTTCTTCTGGATCAATACCTGCTTGAATGGGATGTCACTGATTAACTTCTGTTCAACCACAGCAGGCCTGGTTTCATTTTTAAGTCAGACTTCCTAAAGCTGCTCTTAATGAGAGTTAATAAAGGCAGTGAGAAACTGCCAGTGAAAACATAAACCATGTTTGAGCTTCTTCAAACTTAATGAGGGTTAAAAAAAATTCCAGTTGTATCTGGTGTGTAATGGAGAAGCTACCCACAGGTTCATTAAGTGGGCAGGACTCGGGCTAACAGCTGTTTGGTTTCTCCTCTTCTGCTGATTCAGCCCTGGACAGCAACTCTGAAAACAAATGTCACCATTTTTGCCTTAGGAATTTGGGTAATTTCAAGCTAATGTTGCAAATGCCCGACTCGTGACTTCTCCAAGGCTGACCTCTTCTCCCTGCCTTTGAGGTGCTGTGGCAGCAGCCTGGTCTGTCTGGGCTGAGTGAGCAGGTAATGAGTGGGCATCAAGTCTGCTGCAGACATGCAAGAAATACTTGTATCCAGTGCTATGGGTCACTGCCAGCAAGGTGCAGGGTCAGCTGGGGCTGGGGCTTGACTGACCTCTGCTTCAGTTGATAATCATTAATTTTAATGTTCTTAGCAGGCAGCTAAGCAAAGTGTAGCTGTTGGGATTTCTCTCAAACCTCATGTCTTTTGAGAGTAGAACCACATGGGTTGGGGTGGTCTTTAAAGCTTCTGCTATGTGAACTTTACAAATAGTAGAAAGACCTATGCTGAGTCCATATGAATACCTCCACCCCCCAGGGCAGAGGTGCTTTCTCAGCCCTCCACTGAAGGTTTGGAGGTATCTTGGAGTAATCAGAGGCAAGAGAGAGGTAGTGGTATCAGTGCAGCCTGACAGCTTGCTCAGGTGGGGGACAGGTAGCAGACACTGGCTGGCTTGTTTGACACTGTGGGAAGTACCAGGTAGACACTGGAAACTGGTAGTTGAGGAGCATTGCTGTGTTTGTCTTTGCAGTGGAGGGCATGGGCTGGAGGAGGAGTTTGGATAGAATTCTTCATGGGCTGCTGTCAACCAGCACTGGGGGCTTTCAGTATTTTGTGGAAAAAATGTCTGAGAAGTGGTGAGAAACTGATAAATATTGTTACTCTATCTTAAACCCACTGGATATCCATAATGAGTGGAGTGCACCTGAATTTGGTCTGTCTTCTAGGATAAATTGCATTGTTTCACACTTCAGGATGAAGAATGAGACTTGGCTTTAAAAACTCACCAGCAGATGAGTATCCTGATAACAATAAAAAGATAAATGCAGTTTCAAGATACAGTGGGAGATGGTTTTCCTCTACAGAATGCCAGTGTCTTTGATCCATCCTGACCTCCAGAGCTTTGAAGGATAGTGCCACGTTCCTACTCGCTGCTCGTGAAGATACCTCTGTCTCCATCCTTTCAGTCACCTGGAACCTCCCAAAGAGTAACCTGACAGTGATTGTCCAGCTCCCTGAGAGCTGGGGGATGTATCATGGCAGCTGCTTTGGGCAACTTCACCTTCCTGAAATAGTTTTGGCTGTAGTTCTAACGTGAAATGTTGGTTTCTAGTGATAGTGAATGACCTGCTTTCTGGAAGGTTCCCTGGCTTGGTTCCTGTTGGAAGAATCCAGACACTTTTCCTGTGACCTGGTTTTGAGCAGTTGCAGAACACAACGTTGAGGAGCAGCTGGCCAAGCTGTGCCCAGCAAAGGCTGTTGCACAACTAAAGGTGGGGGTGACACAGGATAAACACTCCCACTGCTGAAACCTCCCAGGAGCTTGAGTGTGTCAGGGGCTGTTTGGCCTGGAGGAAGGTAGGAACTCAGCAAACAAACTTGTGCCTGTCACTCTTCCCATTAGGCTTGGTAGAGGTGTTTGTTGCAAGTCACTTAATAGTGTGAAGTGTTTGATGATAGTTTATGGAGTAACTAGGCAACATTTTCAAGACAAACACAAAATATAAAGGCAGGCTTCATCTCTGTAACCAGATCTCTTGCTGTGCTTATCAGTCCTGTAAGAAAAAAAAAAAAAAGAAAAAGCATTTCCATGCTTAGAATGAAAGAAAGGTAGATTGTCAGGTACCTGTGTGCTCTCATGCACTGGTTATGACCCAGCCCTGTGAATGCTCTGGCTTCTGTGCTGCTGGGAAGGTCTTTTTCCTCCAGGCAGTGACCCATTTCCAGAAGACTCGTCAGGAATTCAGTTTGTCAGTGCCCTTGAACAGATGGATATTTGAGCCTCTTCACCTCCACTGAAGGACAGATGCTCCCAGCTCTTCCAAGGCTGGCATCCACAACAAACAAGGGAACCAGGCTGTTCTTGGTCGATGGTCTGTGGCACTGGGGTATTAAATCCTGTCTAAAAATACATGGGAACCCTCCTTCCCCCCACACTGCTGCCTCTGTTTAAGCAGACTCCAGTTTCTCCCATTGCAGAACCATCAAAGTCAGCTCCTCCACCCCAACAAAACCAGCAGCTCTGCCTGCTGCAGCACTGGGGCTCTGCTGGAGCACTGCTCCGTGAGTGGTTCATGCTCTGGAGAGAGAAAAGGAAAGGCTGGGTCACCATGAATGATCCACAGGAGTTCTGTGCTTGGGATTCAGGAAGGAGAACCCTTGATGTACCTGCAGAGAAGAGCTGTTCCACTCTCTCCTTTCCTGTGAGGAGTGTAGTAGCCCAAAGCTTTTTCTTCAGCTGGGAAAGCAGGTTACTACTCACATCCATTGCCACTGCTTTAATGGAATTAACTGTTCTATCTTCACACACTGAATTCCTGCTCATACCTACACAAAGGCTGGATGGAAAGGGGAAGATGCTCTAGGAAGAGGGGTGGGATTGTGGGACTGCTTGTATAGAGTTCTTTTGTTGGACAAGACTTGATGCCATCAAAGTAATGAGAGATCTGTTAAATCTAAAGCAGGTAGTGAGCTGGGGAATTGTTTTCATAGTTTTGTGTGTTTGTGGTTTTCCAGTTAGGCAGTTTACACTGGGATAGCTCCATATAAACTATCCAGAACTCCTTCTGTTCCTGCAGAGTCCAATCCTGAGGGCTAAAGGCATAGCTGGGCATTTGCAGTAGTTGAAATGGCATTATCCAGAGGGTGGGCACCCATCTGCTTGTGGGCTCTGCTGTAGGAGAAAATCCCTGCGCTTGCCAGGGCACTGCTGCTGAACCTCAGTAGGGAGCTGAAGAGGGAGGGATTTTTCCTCTGCTCTTTGATGGTCTTGTAGCAATTCAGGAATGGCTGGAGTGCCACCAAAGCAGAACTGAGTGATGCCTTGAAGAAAAGTTGCTTTGTTCAAATACAGTCCATTCTTTAACCTGCCTGAACCACCTACCTGACAAATGGGTCTCATGTCCATCTGGAACCTTCCCCAGAGTTACCAGGGGCTCTGGTAGAGCTAGGCTGGGAGTTAGGGTGGAAAATCCCTTCCATAGTTTGGTGAGAAGGGTTGTGCAGTAAAATGTTTTGTATTCTGACAGTCAAGGCTTCATTATCTAGACACAGTGATGTCAATGGCAGGATCAGTTCTCACTGGAGTTTCACCCAAGACAACACAGCAACTCCTCTGCAGCCAAGCAACAGGTTTGTTAGAGGAGCTGCCAGTTGCTGCCCCCAGAGCACATTCCTCTGGGGAGCCAAGAGCCAAGGATGTTTGAGAGTGTGGGAAACCAGCTTTGGGAGCTGCAATTCTTGTTGTCCTTGTTGGCTGGTAGTGCCCTGGGCTCTGCAGTGTCTGCACTGGGCACTGCTGGGTTGGTTGGCAGCTCCCCTGGGCACTGCAGTGTCTTAATGATGTAGTTTGAATTAAGAACTTGATCCTCTCAGTTCATCCCCTCTGCCAACAGACTTGTCCTCATGCATTGTATATGGAAGTAACTTGAAAATGATTTATGCTGATAGAAAAGATCTAAATCTTAGAGGTGCTTTCCCCCCCCCCCCCACTGTGTTGGCTGCTTATGTGCTGCCAGTGTAACACACCCCTTGTGACTTTTACTTTTGAAAGTTACTATTATTTTTTACAAAGGATGACAGAGTATTCTCAAGACTTTAGCCATGTTCTGTCATTTAAAAAAATCAAGAAATTAGCAATCAGTGCTGTGGGCTGCCTGCTGCCCTCCAGCCTGGAGCTGGGTCACTGAGCATCCCACAGCTTTTGGAAGTACTCGTGAGAGATGTCCAATGATGGAAAGCTTAGTGGCTCTTCCTTGACCCAGATACCTCTGGCAAAAGTGCCAGACAAGGGCTCAGCCCTTTCCAAAGGTGAACAGATGGAGAGTTATTTCTCCTTGAGCCTTTAAGGGGGCCCTAGAATGCCCTGGTTTGGAAGGGAGCACCAGAGAGCAGGGACATCAGCAACTAGAGCAGGTTGCTCAGAGCCCAGCCCAGCCTGGCCTGGAATGTCTGCAGGGATGGGGCCTCCACCACCTCCCTGGGGAGCCTGTTCCAGTGTTTCCACCACCCCCATAATAAGGATCTTCTTCCTAATATCCAATTTAAATCCATTCTTTGCCAGTTTGAAGCCATTGCCCCACATCCTTTCATTGCAGCCCCTGCAAACAGCCCCTCCCCAGCATTCCTGTAGCCCCCTTCATGTAATGAAAGCCACTTCTGGTCCCCCTAGAGCCTTCTCATCTCCAGGCTGATCAACCTCAACTCTCTGAAACTCTTTCTTCAGGTATATTGGAGTGCTTGGATTCCACAGCTTGTAATCCAGGGTGTATGGAGTTGAAATAGATCCTTTAATGATGAAGAGCCTGGTGCAGGGTATAACTGACCTTCAGCATTCTGCCTAGAGGTCTTAGTGTGGCAGTGGGTGTCAGGAAAGTGCTGAGCCACACCATAGTGCAGAGATCAGCTCTGTTCAGTGTTGTCCTGGGTGTCCTTTGGACAAGTCTTCAATGAATAAGCAAAATTATGGAAACACTTCAGGCTGGTGTGTAGTTATTTTATAAAGGAAGGAAAAAAAAAAATGCTGTAGAGTGAAGCTGAACATGTTAGTGCTGGTTCCACGTGTCTGGTCATTAGTATTGTGCTTGCAACTGTTTTTCTTCTCACTTCATACCTAACATTTTAAATTCTTTGATTAGGAACACCCTGAATAAAAATTACCGGGTCAGCTTTATCTGAAAATGTGGTTAAAAAAAACCTATTGTGGGTTGTTGTTAAATGTAACCAAGATCTTGGCTCTCTTCTATGAAATGGCAGAATGCTGAGGAATGCCTAAGCTGTTGTTTGAGGGGTTTGTGTGAGAACTGGAATGTTTAAGGGATATTATTAAAGTTGCCTGAGTGTCTTTGGAATTGTTAAGCTGAAAAGCTGAGTTTTACCTTTTATTGACTTAAAAGAAACTCTTGCAAATTGCAGAACAGGAGAAACAAAAACCAAAACCCCCTCCCTGACTGTGTTTGTTCTTGTTTTGCAGACCGTGAGGACCAATCCATTCTGTGCACGTAAGTGAAGAAGTTTTTTTCCTTTGGGGCATTTTTGGAGCTCTGGGTTGTGAAAAGGGGTGTCTGGGACATCTGTCAAAACTCAGTCACTACCCATCCAGATTAAAGACTAATAGTTCAAAATGTAGCATGAAGTGATATTAAATGTGGAGATAGATTCTCATTCTGTGATTCTTTTAATGCTGTATTTCACCTTACTGAAAGTTTTACTGGCATGAGCTACTTAAATGTTGTTTGGGATATAATATTTATATATAAAACTAAAATATCAGTTGGGATCTGAATGAGATACAAGAAGCTTTTCAAAGTGCTGTCTGAAGTGCTGCACTGGTTCTACTCACCCTGCAGTGCTCAAGGCGGGGGGGAGGGCATGAATGAAAAGTTGGGTAGAAACCCTGCAGAGCAGCAGCTTGGCTCTAGATATGCCTCTGCCAGGAGACCACTGAAGAACTGGACACTATTGTTTCCTTTTGCTTTCTCTGTGCACCTGAATTTGTCCCTCCCAGGAGCAAATTTCCATCTTGCACTTCAATTTCTCTGGGATCTGGAGGTGCAGGGGTGAGGCAGTCACACTGTGAATGTGCTTACAGGCCTGTGACCCTGCTGAGATGAGCTATCTTTGGGTGGGAAGGGACCTTTAAAGGTCACCCAGTCCAACCCCTGCAGGGAGCAGGGACATCCCCAACAAGAGCAGGTTGCTCAGAGTCCCAGACAACCTCACCTGGGATGGTGCCAGGGATGGGGCATCAACCACCTCTCTGGGCAACCTGGGCCAGGGTCTCACCACCCTCAGTGTCAAAAAATTTCTTCCTTCTCTCTGGTCTAAATCTCCCTCTTTTAGTTTAAACCCGTCACCCCTTGTCCTGTCCCAACAGGCTCTGCTCACAGGTCTGTCCCCATCTCTCTGCCAGGCCCCTTGATGCACTGAAAGGCACCAGAAGGTCTCCCTGGAGCCTTCTGCAGACTGAACAACCCCAACTTTCTCAGCCTGTTCTCCCAGCAGAGCTGCTCCAGCCCTTTGAGCACGTCTGGCTTCCCTGGCCCAGCTCCAACAGGTCCCTGTCCTCCTTGTGCTGAGGCCTCCAGAGCTGGCCATGCTGTCCCTGCTGGGAGCAGCCTGGGGTTGGAATAGCTGATCTGTGCTGTGGAACCCACCTTGGCTCCATTCTCCAACTGCCTGCAGTTGAACTCTTGGGCCTGCCTGAAGCTCTGCAGTGCTCTGGGGGCAGAGGGAAGGGGCAGCAGCCCGTGTGCCTGTGGCAGGGTGATGTGATCTCTTGGCCCAGCTGGTGCCAGCTCGTACCGGGCACGTCAAGCAGCCTGGGAGGCTTCCTGAAATAGCTCCACATTGGGATTCATTGCTGGAAAGAGACCTTGGCTTCAGTTTCCTTCTTGACAAGAAGGGATTCAAATCTTCATCTCCTGCTTCCTACCAAAGTGCCTTAACTCTCAGGCTCTCCACAAGACTGAAGGTGGATCCTTGCAAGCCATGCTTTTTTTTGAACCATGGATATTATGATTCCAAGATTCCTGGAGCCTAAGGACACAGAAGCAAAGAGAGTTCTGCAGCAAAGATGAAAGTCAGTGCACTTACCACAGGCTTGTCTAGGTCTGTGGTTGCTGCTCATAGCAGCACTTCTGTTTTCATCTGATGACTGTTTCACAGGCAACGTACACAACAGCCCTCAAAGCAGGGATGGGATCCCAGGGCCAAAAGAACTGCTTTGTTCTCCCGTGGTTGTGGATGCTGCCACACTATGTGCTTGCCCCAGGGGAATTTTTTTTTTGAAGTAGCTTCATGTTTTGTGCTTATGCATGAACCTTGCACTCCTTTCCATGGTCAGCCCAGACCACAGAGGTTGGAGTGGCAGCACTGCAGGACTGAGTGAGTGTCTGATCTCTTCATTTGCAAATTGGAAAGCCTCTAAGCTCTCTTGCCTTCAATTTTGTTATTACCTCACCTTTAAGGTTGCCATAAGCTTTTGATCTTCTTTACTGAATAGATAGTTGAGCCCTGTTCTGTATCCAGCACACTTCAGCACAGAATACCTGGATCTGCTGCTGGGCTCCACTCCATGGCCAAGCAGTTGGAGTTGCTTGCTGGAGCTCCCTTGGCAGAGAAGTTTGCTGCTGGGTGGGGAGTGGACACACCGTCCTCACAGCTGGACCTCTGGAGAGTGCAGCCTTATCCACTACTGAAGTCTGGAGCTGCTGGGGACTGCTCTGACTGCAGTCCTAATATTAAGACTCTCAGAGCTGGCCCTGAGGACATCTCTTCTGTTGGACATGTCACATATTTGGTGACAAATCTACTCCATGTAAAACTTCAGAAGCTAGGAAGCAGTGAATGATACATCTCTGGAGAATTTCAACATAGTCCTTGAATCATATCACAGAATTAATATTCCAGCCACTAGTACCATGATACTGGATGAATTTTGCTACCTTTATGTGTCTTGGGTGTACTTGGGCTACACAGAAAGGAGGCAGAGTTTTAATAAAGCTGAGTTTGAGCAACAGCTTCCAGGCTCTATTGACTGTCTTGCTGCTTTCACTTGTGTTTCTTACTGAAAAATAAGTTTTCAGCAAGAAACTTAAAACACAAGTTTGTTTCTTATGCAGCAGCCTAATCTTAAAACAAGGTTGAAAGGGTCAAGGTCACTGAACATGGTTTACAAGGAAATACCAACTTCTTCAGTAACGTGAACAGACTTGTGGCCTCAAGAGTTCTGAAGGGTGAGGATTGAAGCTCCAAACTGGACACACAGGACCAAAGAACATCCAGTCCAAGTCTTACCTTTTGAGAAGATGAAGACACTTGATGTGATAGATGCAGAGATTCAAGGTTTTCCTGTCATCTTCAAGTTGAACACCAAGGTTCCCTCATAGCTCTAGTGACCTTGCTAATGCTGTTTAACCATCAGCACCACTTAGGTGCTGCCTCTAATCCAGGACAGAGGGGGTTGCCAGGTTGCTATTCAGGTTATCAACACTTTTCTCTTAAAATAAGTTTGTTTTGGGCTGCTTTTCATCTCTGTCTCCAACGCAGAGAGGAGTCCTATCAAAGCCATTTGTATTCCACTGTGTCTGTCTCCTTAAATAGCACCTCAGGACAGTTGCCTGTGGTCCTGTCCCTGCCATGGTCTCCCCAGTGAGCTCTGTGGGAGAGCTGTGTCCCTTCCTCAGGTTTGCATTCCCAGCTTGGTGCCTGACATCTGCCCAGCATCTCAAGTCCCTTTCATGGTCAAGACAATGTCATGGCAAACTCTTGTGGAGAAAACTCTTGAGCATCAAACTTCTGCATGGAGGTCACATCAAGAGTTGCCTGGTGTCCTGGACTCTGGGCCATTGCTGGTTGTGGTGGAGGTAAACTGTGTGTGTTTTCCTTCCATGCTACTGGTTTTACAGGTCTTGGGCAGGGATAAATGAGGTGGAAGCAGCTTGTCTTGACCACACCAGAGGTTGTTCAGAAACTCCTTTGGCAACTCATAAAAGACTTGAGACATCATTTCATCCCAAACTTGTTCTCTCAGGACCTGCATCACCCGATTGATCCTGATCTTTAGGAGAGCTGAAAGTCCTCAGAATACCTTTTACACTTCCCCACTAGGAGTGATTCAGGCTAGAGAGGGAGAAAGGAACCATCCCTTGTGCACTTAGGTGAGTGGACACTTGTGGTGTGCCTGCCATTGGCCTGGCTCTAGCTGCCTTGGCTCTAATTTTCTTTATGTGTGTCCTGGAGGTAAGTCTCTCCCATTGCTTGTCTGGTTAGTGCCTCCTCCTGTCTTTCCCTGTCTCTAGTTCAAGTTTTCTGGGTTTTTACCTTCTGTGGCCTTTAGAGTAGGAGCTGGATCAGCTCTCAAGGTGTCCTTCAAACACTATTACTTACAAGGTCTCTAGATCCAGTCCCTTTTCTTCTTGACAGCCAGGAGTTCTGCTCAAGGGCCCTCTGAGGTGTAAGATGAGGGTGTTTTCAGGCCTCTGAATTTTGTTCCAGTTCTTCTCTTCAAAGATCATCTCTGCCCCTTTTATGGATGCCTTCCTTTGAATGTCCAATCCACTCATCCTTACCTTGGAACACCTTGAAACTCCCTTGTCTCCAATTTTATTATTACCTTATCTGCAGGATGACCTTCTGGACTCAATAGACAAGTGAATCCTGATTTATACAGGTTTAATTTAATTATTAATTTAATTAATACAGATTTATCTTCACCTGTCCAGATCTTGAGGAAAGACCAGTGTGTTTCCCCTGCAATCCTGCAGTCACTATTCTAGTGAACAGCTGTGTCCAGACATGTCATGAAACTGCTGGGTGGTGTTTAGAGTATTTTCTAACACAGTTTAACCACTTCTGTAGCTACATCAAAGAGTGTCTTCTCTTGGGTTTTACATAGACACTTGGCCTCAGAGCCTAATGATCCAGGTTGGTTCAGCATTAGATGGAGACTGGGCTTTGTTCACATGACAGGACAGTGTGGAGGCAGCAAACCTGCTGGGAGAAGGTCCATGCAGCTGGATCTGCTGGAGGAATACACTTTGCTGAGAATTATCTTGATCTTTTGTTTTTATTCCAACCCCCTTGCCCTTGAAGAGAATTGTGATGAAGAATAACCTTGATGGTTCTCCAAGCACACCTCTTGTCACCCCTTGTTTTTAAGGTAGTGGGGTTACTTAGAGATCTCCTGTCTCACCTTCATCACCTGCTGCTCTTCCATGAGGAGTTCCCCACAAAGTAATGCTTTTAAAATTAGTAATATTTTCTCAAAGTCAAACAATGCCAGGAGAGGGGGGAGAAAAAATGCTGCTGCATTCTCTGGATGATTGTCTCAGCAGAACATCTTGTCCTTTACCTAACAGGGAAGCTGGTTCTTCAGGAGAATAGTGCTGAAAGTGCCAGCTGATGGGGCTGGCATTCAGTGCTCCTGCCCAGACTTGATGGCATAGGTGACATCCTGCTCTTGCTGTAGAAATAAGAGTTGCCTCTCAACAGAAACTGGTGTGGTTGTCTTCTTTTGTTACCTTCTCTTCCCTTTCCACTCCCCATCAGTTAGGGAACTGAACAGACACATTGCTCTGAGGCTTTATTCTGAGTAAGTGACATAGAATATTTATGAAGTTATTTTCTTCCTGGTCTCTTATTTGTTTCCTTGTGCTCCCTGCTTCCTCAACCATGTCCTTGGAAGCTGCTTAACACCTGAGTCCCAGGCACAGAGCTGGTGGGAGAAACTTTGACTAAATAACTTACAGAGACACTTTCCTCTGAGCAAACCAAAAGTCATTTTCCCATGTCCAGAAGGACACTCTCTGCTCAGTGGTAGAGCCCAGTTTTCCTCAGGGAGCAGTGATGTAAGTGGTTTTTTTAGCCTGTGAGTGCCTGAAACCCCCAGATCTGTGCCTGGGCACATAAACCCCCTTTCCTGAGGCACTGGGCAAGCCAGGCATGGGTGAGAGCCAGCTTAGTGCCTGGATAAGGATGAGGTGGGAGGAGCTGGCTGAGTGATAATGGTGATAGTTTCTGTGGAGCTTTGAAGCTGGAGGGTTTAATCTTGGGATGCTAACCACTAACAAATTGTTAGTAAGGGCTCTGGAGCTCTCTGCTGCTTTGTAGTTGAGTTCAGCAAGCTTTCCAATAAAAGTCAAAACAAGCCACCCCCCAAAATAGCACTTGACTGGGAAACTCCACTTAAGGAGCTGCCATCTAATTAGTCCCCCTTGATTGGAGTGCAGATGAATGATTTGGGAGCTTCTGTCTATAAACCCTCAGTTTGCTGAAATGAAAAGAAAATCTGGGTAGTTGTAGCAATTTCTTGTCTCTGCTGGTTTAGGAGCATCATCATCCCTGTGCTCACCCAGGCTCCCTGAGAAACCAGCTCCAGAAGTGACCTGTGCAGCCTGCACTGGCCTCATGGTATCTTTTTTTTTCTGTGAAGCTTTGATGAACAACTCTGCTGGTTTATTTTTCCTTTTTTACCTTTTGAGAATCTGCAGCTGCCACGGGTTTAAATGTTGTTTCTCTTCAATTATTGCTGCCCATGTTCAACAGGCAGCCAGGCTGCTGGGGGGTGATGACCAAAGCACTGAAGACATTTCTGTTCTATATGCAGAGAGAGAAACTCAAACCTTTCCTGGCTTTCTTGTCTTTTAGCTGCAAAGTGACTTTTTCACTCTGCCATAAAAATGTGCTGTGCTGCACTTCTTATTTTATTTTTTAAGCTGGTATGTTTTAAATTGGAGAATCTTACCACAAAGCTCTGGTTTTGCCAAAACTGAGGGTGAGAAACAGGCATTCAGCAGATGCTCTCAGCCAGGGAAGGATCTGGACTGGCTGCAGTAGGAGTGCTGGGGTGTGGAGGGAATAGAGGCTGCTTAGCAAAGGACAACAGCAGCAAATTCCAAACATTTTTGTATACAACCTCTGGCTGGGGTCCAGCTTGTAACATTCCCTAGACAACTGGTGTTGAGATGATGTGAAGCAGCTAGAGAGAAAAGGAGCTGTAAAGCAGCCTTGTAAATAGCAAAGCCAATTAGTGCCTCTCTGTGCTAGTCCAAACTAGCAGTTCCAGCTCTTAGAGTTCAGGAAAAATTAGCCAGGTAATTAAGACACTTCTCCTTACAGATATTTCCAGGCCAGACTGTTAATTTGCAACTGGCAGATCATCTGCTCAGTTGTGTCTGAGAATAAGTGTCTCTTGTATTCTTTGTAACTGCTCTTGTGAGGAGGATAAAAGGCCATTGTTGGGGCTCTTACTTACACAGCTACTTTCTCCTACAGCAATTGAAGTGCATACTTCCATGTTTTGGAGCTTCTGAGGGCTGCTTTGCATGAAACATTGAGGCTTTGGTGGCCACAGGACCTGTGAGCAGCAGGGTGAGGTTCTGTGCACTGAGGAGAACTTGCTCATTTCTCTGCAGAAGAAACCTTCTGCATCAAGGTGATGATCTCATCCCAGAGCTTGTTGCTGCTCAGGGCTGATAGAAAGAGACTGAAACTCATATGATAGAGGAATGGTTCCAGTGATTCAGGGTCCCAGCATGGAAAACACTGAGTTGTTTGGCTAGTTTTTCAGTAGTTTCAATCATGGAGTTGATCTCTTAGGGGTTAGATGACATTGAACTGCATCTGACCATCCTGAGAGCTCCTGGGTGCTTATCCTCCCAAATCCCTTGTGTTTGCTAGACTGTGCAGATGAAGGAAGGTCTGTGTTTGGTTTCACTGCTTTCTGTACTTTCTGACCTGCTAGAGAGACCCATGGCCAGCTGGGCAGTGGCAAGGGATGCCAGTCCTTGCAGCAGGATTTTCTGGAGCAGCTTTAAACTCATTTGGCCTCCCTGAAATCCACAAACTCATTTGGCAGCTCAGGAAGAGGTGGTGCTTCCTGGTCCTGCTGTGCTGAGGGCACTGCAAGGTGTGGAGATGCTTCAAAGCTGCTTGACAGTAAGAAAAGCAACTGTTCTGCTGCTGCTTTCCCTGAGAATAGGAGTTTGTCCTGTTGTGGAGTAACAAGAGCCGTGAGCAGTGGGAGGAGCACAGCCTGGCTGCCCTTGCTGCTTGGTGCTGGATTGCTCTGTGCCCTGAGAGTCTTCTGCTGCCACCTTTGTTCTGCCTCTTCTAGGTGGCAATCTGCCTTCTGCTTCTTTGCAAAAATTGGGCTCAAGTTGTTCAGGGGAAAACAAAACCAATTAATGACTGCTTGAGAAGTTAGTAATTTTTGCTAGAGATATTTGCCTGGAGTGCACTTCCCTGTGTTGAAAAGGACACTAGAGCTCTGTCTGCACTGAATTGAAAACCAGGGAGAACTTTCAGGTGCCCATGCTAGCTGAGCTTCTATTTTACATCTGCTTGAAGCTTCTTCAAAGCAGAAGCTTTGCTGCTCTGGGGAAAAGCTCTTCAACTCCAGATCCTGCATAAATTTACCAGCAGCTCTCAGCCTTCCTTTGACCTGCCCCTGTAGCATGGTTTGCAAGGCAGAGATCATTCAGGTGTTTGATGGAAGAACTTCACCCCTCCATTGGAGGCTGTTGCTAAAGGTGGTTGGCTTGCTGGGGCTCCCAGTGTGACCCAGTCTGTGGCTGGAGGTGTTTCAGTTCTGTCTCCCAAGGGTTTGTTTCCACCAGTAGTGGAAGTGAGACTGAAATAAAGGAGGTGAAATGATGACCCTGGAGTAATTTGTAAAGCTGCCACTGAGTGAAATGAGGCCAGGAGCTCAGCCAAGGGTTTTAGTTGTTTAATTTATGGTAACATATTAATTGAGTTGTATTAAACCGAGGTTTTGAAGCAAGTTAATCTTTACCTTTGTGATACCATCTCCCTTCCATAAATATTGTATATAGTGGTACTGAGTTTACCTTTTTTGGGCAGGTTGCTAGAGGTAGAAGACTTGAATTTCTTTCTATAATTGCTGTGCCTGCACTCCTGGGAAACAACTGAAATCTGAAGATGTCACTATTTCTAGAAATGAAAAGGATTTCATCCTAAATCTTCTCATTCTTTTCTAGTATGTGGCAGCAGAGCTCTCTAAGGCTGGATCCTGCAGGAAATACTTGACATACTTGTAAGCTCCAGGGAGAGGGAGAACTTGGATGATAACATCCATTAGTGTGGCTTTTGAATGACAACTTGCACAAAGGCTCTCTCTAAAAAAAAAAAAGCCACTATTGGATTGAAAGGCTTTTTAGCAAAAGGAATGTATTGCAAGGTTCTGACCTTGCTGAGCTTCCCAAAGCTTGACTGGTGTGTGTGCCAGGAAAGCCTGTTGATCAGTACACTCCTCTAACACTGTCCTGCCCTTTTAGAAAGCTGACATCTGGACTGGATTTATTGTACTATTTTCTCCTCACTGGATGTGTCAGAGTAAATTTTTCTCCTTTAAAGTTGAATAAACTTTGTTGCTGTAATTTGACAGGAAAGGCTATTTATCTAGTTTTCAAGGCAGAGCTTCCCAATCTTTGATCACAAGAAGAACAAATTTAAAATCTGTGGCTGTTTTGCTGTGCTTTTTTTTTCTTCTTCCTTCTCTTACCTGCTGGAATGGTTTTAGCATTAACCACGTTGTAATGCACATTGAGGAACAGGCAAGACTGCTTTTATCATTGCTTATAGGCATGAATTAGGTTAATGTAAACACTGCAGTAAAAGGGAATCTGGAAATCAAGACTTGAGAGGCAAGAACTGGCATCTGATGTCTCCCTGCTTATCAATCTTCATGCTTGTCTTGTATGTGGTGACTCTGACTCTTCATGAAAAATCCCATTTCTTCCCAGCTCCAAGTCATTCCAGTTGTAGCAGTCCCAGAGTACAGCCAGTTCCAGTGCTGCACATTGATACCTTGGCAAAAAGGAAGCCCAGCTCCCCATTAGCTAACTGGGGAATCTTCTTTGTAACCAGCTCTTCAGGAACCTTAGGAGTTAGTCCAATGGCTGAGCCAAGTGTAGCCAGGGTGACTGACAGGTTCTGCCCCTCTGTCTCTGGAAAGGTTTGAGTACCTGAGCACAGTCATTTCTAGTCATTCCTATTCTGTGTTACTTTCCAGTGATGTCTTTTTATAAGGAAAAAATGGAACACAAATGGATTTAAACAGGTTGATGTAGTAGCTTCTGAGAGTCAGATGCCATCACTTAGCCCAAGTGCTCTGTGGTGTTGCAGATCCCATCTGGGTGTGTGACTGTGCTCAGCATCCCACAGCTTGTCTGCACTATGATTTTCTTCAGTGCTTTCAGTTACAAGTTGTCTCCCACAGAACTGAGGGCCTGGCCCTGTCCTGTCAGGTCAAACAGGAGCTCTTTGTCCTGAAGCTGGTGCCCAGCTCTTGCAGGATGCTCTTGGTGAGGAGTTTGAGCTCTCTAAGGAAATCCCTGCATGAGAAAAGCACATCATGTCATCTCCTAGGGAGAAGTCACCTCTGCTTGGGCAGCTGCCCTCTGAGTTTCCCTGGTGTAAGAAGGTGAGGAGAAACCAGATTGTTTGAAGAATCCATTCTCTTGGAAGATCTGGGGGGATGCCCTTTCTGTATATGCAAAGTTGAAGTCTCCAGTGCTCTGTTGTCTTGTTGCAGATGTTAAGTGCAGTGTGAGGAGAGGGATGCTCCTAAGCTGCTTATCTGATGGAGAAGCACAGGTCTGAAGGTACAAAATAAAGTTAAAGTTTACTTTGTTTACCAAAGTAAAACCAGACTGGTTTGAAACCTGGGCTGTGCTGTGTGGTGGAGGAAGGTGTCTGTGAAAGCTGGAAAAGAATGTGCTTAAATTGCCCCCAGTACATGAACATTTCCAGTATCTTGGTATCTCAGCTGAGAAACGGGCAAACACACAGTGTGTACTTGTCATTCTGACTCAGTGATTGCCTTCCAGACCTTCATTTCTGAATGTCAGGAGCACTTTCACTCTTCCCATACAAATTCCTCTAATGATAAAATCCTTTCTTGCTTCAGATGTTGTGACAGTTGCTGTCTCACTTGCAATGGATCCTCTCTCCACTGCCCTTGAATCCTGGCTTAGCTCTGTCTGGTAGTACCTTTGAGATAGGGATTGATCTGGAGACCAGATTTAAAAAGCCAACAGCAGAAATGAGCTGGAGTAACATCACTTGTGACTGCAGTGCTGGGAACTCTGTCACCTTTCCTCCCTGGGGTATCTCCTGGGTAAACCTTGCAATAATTCTGTCTAAAGATTCTCATTTAGATCTGCCTACCTCTTAAAGATGAGCTGTACATTTGCTGTCTTTATTGATCTGTGTACTCTGCCACTCTGCACTAATAAATTAATTTCTTATTAATGAATTAATGTAGCCCTGGGGCCATAAACACATTTTTAAAGCCTCTTTACACTGAGCAGTGCAAAGAATCTGTTTGTTCAGAATGTGCTTTATTGTCCTTTGAAACTGGCTTCTCATATACTGAGTGTTTCCATCACCTTGGTAATTCACATAACCAGCTGCTGCTAAATAAGAAAGAATCTGTTTATATAATGATTAAAAAAAATTCATCTGCTTGTATCTCTGAAAAATGATGTCTCTGGCCCTGTGATGAAGGCAGAGGATGAGTCTGTTCCTAAAGGTAACAAAGGAATTTGAGCACATAATCAAAAGCTTTTTAATCAAACAGATGTTACATGTTGTATCAACACTTGAATGCTGAGGAGATCTTCAGGATGAAGGAAGTATTTTAAACAAATACCTTGTAGCTCCCTGCAGCATCAGTGCTTTGGGGTTTAGGTGCTTAGTGGAGGTCTCTGGTGTAGCCAGAGCCATAAAAGGAACGAAACGAGGGTGTAAGAAACAAAGGCTTGATAAGTTGTTGAAAATTAATTCTGAGGAAAATGTCTGAACTGTTTTGCAGAGGTGAATCTGGTGCTGGGAAGACTGAGAACACTAAGAAGGTTATTCAGTACCTCGCACATGTTGCTTCCTCCCATAAAGGAAGAAAGGACCATAATATTCCTGTAAGTTGGGATGTTTTCTCATGTGTTTCTTGTTCTTTTTCAATGACCATCTTTGCATTAAAAAAACCCTATGATTTGATTTTTTTTTTACTAAAGATAAGCTGTCATAGAATCCACAAAATTTTCTCAGCTATTATTTTCCTTCAGTAGGGGCTGAAATGAGCAGCTCCATCAAAACTTGCAGGGTTTTGTTTTTCCAGGATGCAGTTTTCAGCACAGTATTTGTGACAAGTTTTCTGTT
Source organism: Ceyx cyanopectus (assembly GCA_013401355.1). Taxonomy (NCBI): domain Eukaryota; kingdom Metazoa; phylum Chordata; class Aves; order Coraciiformes; family Alcedinidae; genus Ceyx; species Ceyx cyanopectus. The sequence continues at coordinate 42,962 of VYZU01046137.1, read as the reverse complement.
CCTTCCAAAATTAAGCTGTCAATGGGGGGAAAATCACCAAGCTTCAAAACTGCTGTGGAGTTGCTATATCTTGGAGTCAGCAGCTAATTAAAAAGAGGGTTTATTACTTTATGGATGTGAGTAAACAGAAAATCAGCAAAACAGCAGAAAATCTTGAGAAAATCATGGTGCTTTAGCTAAGTCATCTCAGTCCAAAGCTGGCCCACACTGGTATCTACTGGTCCAGTCAGCTGTCCCATGCTCCTCAGTCACGTAGAACAGCACATTTCTCATATTTTCTCTCAATATTTACTCTTCTGCAGGCTCAGGAGGTATGAAATAAAGTGTATTTAGAATAGAGAGAGAGGAAGAGAACAAGGCCAGGTGACTGGTGAGCATGGGGAGGAGGCTGGTGTGTCCAAAGGGAGTTTGGGACAGACTAAGCCAGGAGGGTAGGGAGGAAAGGGAGACTTTGAACTGTTTAGTGTTGTGGTTCATCACTCCCCTGGGTTACTGAGTGAGGTGGAAATGAGAGAAAAGAAGAATGAAATGCTGTTGTCAATGCATGTGCTGAGAGTCACTTTAATGTGATTAAGAAGTGAGTCTTAATTGTGACTCTTGGGTTCTGCTTTAGTTCATAAACTTTGTGGATTTGGATGGGGAGGGAAGTCAGTGCGAAATATAGAAAAAAAAATAAATTCTAAATTTCATAGGTGGCTTTCCAAAAGAAGGCAAAGCTCTGGTTGTCACTCAGTGCCCTGGGGCTGCTGTGAACTTGCAGATTGCAAAGGCTCTGTGAGGCTGGGGGATGCTCTGGGCTGTACTGGTGGATTCTGGACATACCTGCCCCTGATCATGCTCCAACACATGAGCTCAGCAGGTGTTTCAGTTAAGGCAGTATGTCAAGTGATTCAGTTCTAGAAATAACTGCATCCATCCACCACTGCTGTCTCCAGTCATCTTGGGACCATGCACTGCTGCTTCAGAGGGACCCCATCAGGCCATGGTTCATTTCCCCTCTGCCTAGCCCAAGCCCCCTCTATTTTCACTACAATCCAGTGTGGAGGGGGCAATTTAAGCTACAGAAACAACTTCTAGTACTTTCAGGTTCAGGATTGCCTCCAGTGGCTGCATTTGCCTTTGTAGCTGAAACGCTAAATTGCTTAATTAGTTTTATTAATTTCACCAGAAACAGAATTGGTTTGAAGTGCAGGACTGGGGAAGCTCACTCAGGCTCAGCCTCCCCTTGGGTGAGGATTTCCCAGATGGGCTCCCACTGCCCTCATTTAAGCACAGAGAAGCTAAATGATGCTCAGCTCTGTTCCTAGTGAGGACAGAAGTGAGTGTCCCAAGAGAGCAGCTCCCCATGTCTGCAGAGAAGCAGATGAAATCCCTCCCAGGTTCCTGGGTGCACTGCAGGAGGGGGGGGTCACTCCAACTGTACCACTGACCCCAAGCTCCCTGAGCTGTTTTCTGAGCAGATAGGACCCAGCCTCACACAACTGACAGTGTTTAGCTGGATAAACCAAACCTTTAGCAGCTGCTTTAGTGACCTCTGTCAAAAATCTGTTTATTCTGCACTAAGCCAGAGCAAGTTGTTTAAAGTCAGGGATTCATTCAACTTGCAGACTGAGCCAAAGCAACAATAATAGAATGGAAAATTTCTACATTTCTGCAGAAACTCTGCAAATCTGAATTTTGAGGGGGTTTTTATTTTACATTCTTACATTCATGTTCACTTTACCCTTCTCCCTGGCAATATTTGAAGGTGTTCCAGTTTCTTTCTTTGCAGTTTAAGATTTTTTCTTCTCACAGGGAGAGTTAATTCTTGAAAGAAACAAAGCTTTTTGTCACTACTGAAGGTTTGTGTTTCTTAACTACTCAAAGTATAAGTGCAAAACCAAACCCCCCAACTTCTGAAGTAACTGAAGTCCTCTGGGTTCTTGCACAAGCTTTTTGATTTTTTTTGAAGACTGATTATCTTATCCTTCCAAAACCACTCAGGCTATAGAGAAAATGACTTGGGACTGTGGGTTTAGTTTTTTGTAACCTGGAAAGACTAATGAAACCTTTTCCTTGTTGCTCAAGGTCCATCTGTCAGCTGGTGTTTTACTTTGCATGACACAGCCTGTCCTATTTCCCCTGTGCCAGTAACTGCTTTGGTAAAATTATTTTGAACAGTTGGTAAAATTCATCTGAACCCTTTCTGTGGAGTATATGAACTAACCCTAGTGCCACTGCTGACTTGGGATGTGCTGTGCAGCCGGAATGTTTCCTTGCTAACGTGTGTTTGTTTGTTTGCAATGAACAGCCCGAGTCACCCAAACCCATCAAACACCAGGCAAGTGGTTTTCTTTCTGCTTTTCCAGTTACCTCTAGGGAAAACTGATGTTGATTCTGCCCTTTTCTGTCCCTGTGTATTTCTAAGGTGGGAAATCTTGCAGAGGTCTAGAGCTAAGAGTAAAATCTGGGAATATTTAACTGGCTTTGGTAGTGTGCACCAGTGAAGAGTTTGAGTAACTCAGCGTGGCAAAGCACCTCTCACCACCAGCTGTAGTGGTGTTACTGGTCCTGAAGAGAGAGATTCATCCTCTCTGCTGTGCACACTTGGGTAACGTGCTGCTGAGAGGGTGCAGAATGCTTTTAATGTTAAACAAAGTACTAAATAAGAGGTGGATTAATAGAAACCACAAAATTCTTTTGATTAATGTACTGTTCTCTCTAAATATTTAATAGCTCCTCAGATTACCTGATCAATCCTTTGATCTCAAGTGTAAAAGACTTGGCATAAGCAATCCTTTTCTGAAATGGAGTGTTTCCCCTGACTCTCTAGGATGTGAGGGATGTGGTGACTGTTCAGCTTTGCTGCCTGAATTAATGTTTCCTCTCTTGAGCTTCAGCTGCTCTTACCCCTCAGGTTGGCTGGAGCCTCTAGGCAGATATTGCTCCCTCCCCATGGGCAAGGGTGGTCAGTCTGGTTTAGACCACACAAGAGCAGGAGTTGCAGCATTCCCAGCACTATGGAGCTCCCAGTGAAGCAGCATAAAGAGGAGGATGAGGGGGAAGCTGAGGGTGACAATGTGGGCAGAGTTAAACCATTGCTGTCACATGTCACACAAAATAAATGCTCCCCTCTCCTCTCTAACCTGAGCTGGTAAGTGGTCCTGTGCCATGGGCATGAGCTTTGGAATAAAAGAGCTTTCCAGCAGCTCCCTGTGATGGTGTAACCAAGGCTCAGTGACCAAAGAAACCATCTTTAGTTTAGCTGATTGTCACCTCCTGAAAGCAGGCTGCAGTGGGGCTGGGGCTGTAGCACAGAGAGGAATAACAAACTGCATGCTAGGTCTGGAGTACTTGAAGCAAAATTCCAGTTGCATGGAGAGCTGGGATGCCCTTGCCAGTGTGTAGAACCTGTTCAACCCTGGGAAGCCAACCCTGTGCCTGAGCCCACAGTCTCATTTTCAGAAGTTACAGACATTCTTAGTATTTAACTCAATCCTCCCTCCTTGTAAACCTCAGTCACTTCTAAGGGTTTTTACTACAATATTTCTCTGTTCCACAAATAATCAGAGCAGTGTTTAGTTTGACCCTCCTGTTTGCTTTGAGTTAACGTGTCAGGGTTGAAATGAACCTTTTGGTGGCAAACACTGGAAATGTCTTAGTGGAATCCTGCTAATCCAGGAGTGTTGATACTGCACAAACCATCATCATTAACATTTCTGTTTGGATGGCATTTTGAACTCCAGAGTGGATCCCTGGTGTGTGTGAGTAGCATGTGGAGCTCCCTTATTCACCCAGGCATCCCAGCACCAGGGTCACTGGGGAGGCTGTTTTTTCTGAAACTGAGACAATAACCTGTCCTTACCTGAACGTTGCCCTGCATGAACTATTGCATGACTTCACTTCTCCCATGAGACACCCACACTGCTTTTTCCAACTTCTGGTGAGGTGCCTGTGCAGGAGAGAGGCCCTTAGGCCAAATTTACTCTCCTCTTCATACACCAAACACTCCTGAAATAGAGAATTGGGTTTTGGCTGTAAAGCAACCCATAAAAACCAGTAACTCCTACAAGATGGGCTGTTTAACAATAGATTTGCCTTTCTCAGTGATGGCTACAAGTGTCCTTGTGGGTGCAGTGCACAGAGGCTGGCTGGGCTGGGAGCACTCTTCCCTCCTCACCCTCTGCACCCAGCTCACAGGACCCCACTGAATGACATGACTAACATTCAGCTGATAAGAACTTTGGGATTTGGTTGGTGACTTTGTGTACAATTATTTTCCTCTGCACTGCAGAGATTCCTCTTCACAAAACATCTTTCTGGTTCTGGACCACAGAAGCCCTGCAAGCATGGAGGAAACCTGCAGGGAGATGCTTTCAGGTGGCAAAACAATGGTCTGTGGAGGAGCCAAGTGGTGAAGTCCATGTGCTTTCTTTTCCAGAGTTTGGAATGTAAACTGGGACGCACTTGCTGTCTTGAATACACCTGAGGTGGTTCATTTCAGGTGTGTCCCAGCAGGAGCTGACATGGTTGGAAGAGGGGATGGGAGGGATGGCACAAGGAAATGCTTCTTTCTATCTGAAGCAGTTACATTAAACTTTTAGAATATAAAGTGTAGATGTGTACATAGTGTCTCTAACAGCTAATGAGGGGTCCAGAGCACAGGTCTGGTGAGGAGCAGCTGAGGGACCTGGGCTTGTTCAGCCTGGAGAGAAGGAGGCTCAGGGGAGACCTTCTCACTCTCCCCAGCTCCCTGACAGGAGGCTGGAGCCAGGTGGGGTTGGGCTCTTCTTCCAGGACAAGTGACAGGACAAGAGGAAACAGCCTCAAGCTGCACCAGGGGAGGCTTAGGTTGGATCTGAAGAACAGTTTTTTTCCCTGCAGGGTTGTCCAGGGCTGTCCCAGGCTACCCAGGGCAGGGCTGGAGTCCCCGTGATCCCTGGAGGGGTTCCCAAGCCGTGGAGCTGTGGTGCTGAGGGACGTGGGTCAGTGGTGCCCTGGCAGTGCTGGGGGATGGTTGGATGTGATGATCTTTAAGGTCTCTCCCAACCAAAATGATTCTGATTTTAACAGGTTCAGTTTTTCTCCAGCTGTGGATTTTTAAGGGTGCTCCTGTCAATGGTTCTGTTGGCAGGACTAACCTGTGGTGCCACAGCATATACCTTGGGTAGTGTTTAGTGTGCTCTGGGCTGAGATTCACACTTTTTCCTCTGATTCAGGGACTGTGTAGTCTCAAAGGGAATATATTTGGAAATCAGTTTTGGGCATATAACTTGAGGTCACATTAAAGAACAAGCAGCCATTACTTTCCAGGAGAACCTGAAATCTATTTCAATATATAAATAAAAGCCTCTTCTAGGTTGTAACTAGTGAACTTTAAACACTCCTGTGTAAGAATTTGACCTCATGTGGAAGCTTAGAGACATTTCCCATTCTTTGATGCTCAGTCTGTGGCCTGTATCTATGCTATAAATAATTGGAAAAAGCAGGTTTATGATCACAAACATCAGTTTTTGGAGACTACATTCCTGACTGCTTCACTTTTCTTTCTGTATTTTTTTATTTTAACCCATCCTTCAGCACAGGATGACAAGCTCATCTTTCTCTGTGTACATTATGTGCCTCCTGGGCTCGTGGAAGCAGCACAAACTTCTTTTGTCACCAGACTCCTGATGGGCAGCAATTGTTAAAGATGTTGTGCAATTTCCTCAAGATCAAGTGCTTTGATTTCTCCATCCATTGGCTTGTACTTAAAAAGAAACATTCAAAAGCAAGAAGGCTTTAACCATCCTGAGCAGTGCTGAGCAGTTGGAAGATGCTGTGGCTCAGTTCCCACAGTGCCCAGTGCCAGGTTTTGGGATGGTGCAGGGCTTGGAGTGTCTCCCTGATGGCAACTATGGAAAATAAGCTCCAAAGCAGGGATTTCAAAGCAGATCTGATCTGTCTGAAGCTCAGGAATAACCTTGCACTAAATCTCAGTGCAGAGCTGTTTCTCTGTGAGCACTGGAAGTCTGTGCCTCATTTCACTAGCCCAAAATGTGAATTTTCTTGCCATGGTCAGTGATTTTCAGCATCCATTGAGCCCTGTTTGGTCCCTGCTCTCTGTGTGTGTGTGTGTGTGTGT
>VYZU01046137.1:14212-36255 GCA_013401355.1 Ceyx cyanopectus | reverse complement strand
ATATATAAATTAAAAATAAAAATTTTTAAAATAAGATTTTCTAAAAAAAGAGATAAATTCCCTTGTTAGGGCTGTATCCAATGAGTATCAGAAGATTTCTTCGTTCACTTCCTCCATGAATTCAGGTTCTCCTACAATCTTTCTGGGGTTACTGCAGATTCACCCTCACTGTTTCTTAACCAAATTTGCTCACTTTTTTCCCCAGTTCTGAATGGCAACCATCTGAGCTGACCCTGGTGTGTGTATATATATAAAATATCTATAATTATAACTGTGCTGCAGGGCTGAAACTGTGTGTCTGTGCAGACAGCAGTTGGCTACATGACCCTCTGTGGCTGTGACTTTATCAGCTGATTCAATCTGACAGAACTTAGCAGTTCAGAAGAAATCACCACACATATCAAAACCTCTCCATTTCCATTCCCCTTTCTCTGCCTGGTTTCCTGGAGTTCAGGAGCTGGTGTGAGTGCTTCAAGGTGCTGATGTTTTTTGTTGGGGCAGTGCCTCCTGTTCCCACTGCTGGCAGAAACCCACTTTGATGTGTTCCATTGTTTTAGAACAGTGGTGGAATTTGGGGTGAATAGCTCTTTGCCACTGCTTTAAACTTCCTTCTCTTTGAAGGTAAAAAAAACCACATCCCCTATTGCAGGGGAAAGATGTTTTTCCTACAACTTTAATACCATATTAGAAGTTTAAAATCTTTTTTCCTTGCAAGAGCAGAATTACAGTTTACTGCAGGAATGAAAGATTTCTTGGCTGCTTTGATGCTTCAACAGTTGCTTGGATTTAGAATGTAGAAATTCAGCTCCAGTGATAAGGACTCTGGAAAACTGACTCCACTCTCCCTTCTTGAGTGAACAGGCTGAGTACTGGAGAAATTAACCTCTGATAGTTTTATAGGCATGTTATTTACTGTATTGCTTGATGCCTCTGTGTGTTGCCTATAGGATTGAGGCCATCAGCAGGTTTGGCTGGGCTGTAGTTCTTTCTTACACTGCTTGAGTCCATCAAAGGTTGTACTAATTTAATAAGATCTTTTTTTTTCCTTAAAGCTGTGGCATCTGGTTTGTGTTACACTGCAGCCTGCCTGGCCCTCCTGAACAGAATCACTGATGGCTCCAGCTCTGTTTTCATAAAGCAGCCAGTGTAATGCACTCCAGATGGTGTCATCTCATGCAAGGGGAGGAAAAAATCATCTTTACTAACAACCATTTGAAAACCTGACTTGAAATATGTATCTCCATCCTCCCCCTTGCAGGCTGGACAGTCTTCCCCAGGCTGTGTGGAGCTGCCAGGCTGCTCCCTGCACACTGGTCACTCCAGTCAGCACTGGAGTGAGGTCGGTGTCCAGTCCTTTGGGTTTGGATTCATTTTTGGGTGTTTTTTTCTTCTACCAAAGGCAGTTTTCTCTTGTGTTCCAGGAAATTGTGTCTTGTGAGCAGTGGATAGGAGAGCAGCCTTGCTGGGTTCATGTTGCAGGATGAAATGCTGCCTTCTGATGTGGTTTTTCCCAAGCCATGTACTTGGTGCTACAATGAGCGTGTAAACAGGATTCAGTTGTTACATGACCAGCACTGTGGTCTCTGACTGAGAAATTGAAGCTTTCCTAGCAAGATTTGCCAGTTTTTTAGCTAAACAGTTGTACTAATATTTTGCTTTGAATCCTAAAAGAAAGTAGATGATAAGTGAGCTCTCCAGTGCAGATTTCAGTGATGTCCAAAGTGTGAAGGAGGGAGCAGGTGGGTCCCCCTGCTGAGGTCTCCAGTTCCAACCCCTCAGCCACAGGCAGGGACATATCCTGCTAGAGCAGGTTGCTCAGAGCCCTGTCCAATCTGGTCTTGAATCCATCCAGCTATGAATGCTTTAAGTTGATGCTTAACGAGTGCAACTAAGCATTGTTGTCTTCAAAAACACTAATTACAAACCCATCTCTTCTCTCTGCAGGGCAAGTTCATCAGGATTAACTTCGACGTTACAGGTTACATCGTCGGGGCCAACATTGAGACCTGTATCCTGCCTCCTGTCCCTGGGAGATCCAAACTTCCCACTTGGGTTTGCTTTCAACCCTAGAATCCATTGGAATGCAGTGAGAAGCTGCCACATTTCTACATTCCTTTGATACCATCCAGCTCTTCCTTTGTTTCCAAAGAGCTGATCAAATATCTCACCCTCAGCGACCCTGCTCAGGCGTAGAAATGGGATACTCCAAAACTTAGCACTTGGCAATCTGTTGGATTTTCAGACCTGCCTTAAGATCAGGTGGTGTTAAGTAAGGAAACCATTAAAGTTGTGCTTGTTCTAACAACTTTTTCAGAAGAAAACACCTTCCTAATCAGAAGCTGAGCTCCTGTGTTGTGCCAGACACCCAGTTTTGCTCTCATCAGCACTGCAGACTCTGCTCTGTGCCTGGAAGGAGGTTGGTGCTCATTAGAGTGATTCAGCTGGAAGTGCTGAGACACCTTCTGCTTTCTGAGGTCTTCTAGATACCAGTGGAGGTTTGATAGCACAAGACCTGCTAGCAATTACTCCTGAACCCTGATTGAGTTGTAATTCTCAGGTTCATTTTTATTTCTGGTTGTGTAAGAACAAGTGAAAATACCTGCTCCAAAAGCAATTAATTGAAAAATTTAAATTTGAATAACATTACAGCTTATGGCAGCTTATTAGACACTGCTGCACAAAACAAATGTGGGAGCTGTTTAAAGGCAGTGCAGACTGTGTGGAAAAATTCAGTGCTTGAAAGAAACAATGAATGCACTTGAGATAAAGTACTTTGGAGCTCAGGAGCTGCTGGGTTTTTGGTATTAAGGGTTCAGCTATGACCTTAGAAGTGATTGAAAAAGAAGGGTCAGCTCCTGCCCTTGCTTGGGCTTCAGCTGATCCAGTACAGAGAGATGTCAGCTGCATGTGTCAGGGAAATGAGTTTGCTGAAATTAAGTGTGGGCTTGTACCAGTCTGGACATAGTCCTGCCATGACTATTCTGCTTGGTCTTAAAGTCATTATATGTAATTATATAGCCCACTTTGAAAGGTTTGTTTGCATTGGATGTTTTTAACCAAGAATTGTAGAAGATCCTTGACTAGTTCTAATCAGACTTGCTGGAAAAGTCTCGTGCTGTTCGTCAGGCTAAAGATGAGAGGACATTTCATATCTTCTATCAGCTGCTGGCTGGAGCAGGAGAACACCTCAAGTGTAAGTTGAGTCTCATTTTGTAAAGCTCTCTTTTCTGTGTAAGTAGGTGTCATGCAGCTGTTGCTTTTCAAGCAAATGGCTCCTACATGACAAAGTCCAGTTTGGGCAACCTCTGCCTGGGAGTCACTGGATGCAACCTGCAGAGCTCCCAGCTGCTAGATAACCCTGGGCAGCAGTGGCAGCTCATTCTGTGCTGGACCATGTTCTCAGGCTGGGCAGAGAAGCAGGTATTTTACCAAAACATCATCAAACCCTGTGGCTTTCTTCAGCCAGAGCAATTCTGTGGTGGTTATCTCTTTGTTCTCTGGTAACTGGGGATTTCTGGTAGGGTTGTGATAAGTGAAACTGTATGAAGATAGAGACCCTCTCTTCCCCTGTGTTAGATAAACTGGTGTTCAAAATCTTTGATGTGGTTATCAATACCTACCTCCATTTCTGTCTTATCTGTTACCTTGTGATAGAGGTGCCTCTTTTAGGATATTCCAAATAGAGATTTGAGATTCATCTAGATCTGAATCAGGGAACATTCTGTTTGCAGGCTTAATGCATTAAACAGCCAGGGTAGGTAGGTTGTTACAGAGATCCTGGGGATCTGGATTCAGCTTTTAATGTACATTCATTTGTAGAGCTTCAGAAGCTGGTGGGATGGTTTCTCACCATATCTGGGGAGCTGGTTTTGGAAAGCACAGTGGGTGCCTTGGGTGAGGACAGAATGTGGATGTGTGTGAGCAGTGTTTCTGTAGCTGATTTTCCTCTCTCTTCCCTTCCCCCATAAAACAGCTGACTTGCTGCTTGAAGGATTTAACAACTATAGGTTTTTATCCAATGGCTACATCCCCATTCCTGGGCAACAAGACAAGGATAACTTTCAGGAGACCATGGAAGCCATGCACATTATGGGATTTTCACATGACGAGATCTTGTGTAAGTGATGGAACCTTGGGCATTTTTTAAGGTGTACTTTTTTCCTCACACTTTCTAACTGAATGTCAGCAAATTTAGTGTTGTTTGTGTCTTGACAACCTGTGGCAAATCTTTGCTTAACAGGAGCTGGGGTTGAATTCAAGCCCTTGGCCCCAAAAATACAGTACAAACTTCATTTCCTTTCTCAAGTCATACTTTGAATTTGGAAGGAAGGAGACACAAGTAGCAGAAGAAGAATTATCTAAGCTGAGCTCTCTTCAATTAAACTCTTACATGTCTTTTGTTAACACAGCAATGCTGAAAGTGGTGTCTTCAGTGCTACAGTTTGGAAATATTTCCTTCAAGAAGGAAAGAAACACAGATCAAGCTTCTATGCCAGAGAATACTGGTGAGTTAGCAGCTTTGTATGGCTTCCTTTAGCTTCAGTTGGGGTTTTCTTCCTGCCATGTGCTCAGTGTGTATCTTTAAAAGCACAGAGCAGGCTTCTGAGCTTCCTTGATAATGCTTTGTGCCAAAACACAGCCAGTGGACAATTAACTAAAACTCTCCTCTTTCATTCTCATAATGCAGGCAAATTAAGTATCCATCAGTGGAATTTATGCTGGTTGCTTCTAAACCTCAAGCAAGTATTTCAGTTGTAGCCTTGTTTGTTGTTATCTACGAAGACTTAAGCCCTAGGAAAAAGTGCAAGCTTAAATCAGTGTGTTTTCTTTGGTTCTTGACAGCAGTTGCCTTGCCAGTGATAAGAGCCCTGGAGCCAAGCATGACTTCCATGGTCAAATGGCTGAACACAAGAATGCTTATTTAGAAACTTCTGAAGTCCCATGGTAGTGTGACTGAGATTGAATTTATCAGTACCTGCAGTGTGGTCAGCATTCTGAGCAAAAGATATCCTCCCCAAAACAAGAGAGCTACTGACACAGACCCCAGGTTATTAATTTAGTATTTCAGGCCTGGCTTTTGAAATGCTCTCATGGAAAATCAGCTTTGAGAACTGACTTCAGTGAGGAGAGCAGAAAGACCCAGCATGTGCAGGACCTGCTCTGCTTGCACCACTCCAGTTCTCACCTGTCTCATTTTGTAATTGTCCTAAATTGCTGGGTATGTGGGTTGCTTGCAGTGTCCAAAATTGGTGTTGTTTCTCTGGGCAGTGGCCTGCTGCCCAGAGTGCTCCTGCCAGCAGGTATGGATTAAAGGTCAACACTCACTCACTTGGCATTTGGCTGGCAGCTGGCACTTGGAGTATTGCACTGAGGTAAAAAGGCTGGGAGAGAGATTAGTTTTTGGGGCTTTTAGGGGCAGTTTAGACAACTCAAGTAGAACTACTGTCCATTTAGAAAGTGTGATGTAGAAAGATAGAGCTGCTGCTTGCTTCCTGACTACCTTGATTTCTGTTGCATTGCCACTGGAGCATTCTGAATTATAATATTGGGTAAAAATATATTGATGCTGTTGGGTAGTTATAATGCTGGATACAAAATTCTGGTTAATAGTAGGTTCTGAAAAGCTCAGATCCCAGTTAAAGCATTGTTCTCTTGTGTTTAAAAATTACTTTATTTGGTTATGAGGCCTTTGTCTTTCCAACAATTCCTCTCTCCCTTGATATCTGAGTTGTTACATCTCACTGTAAAGGGTCTCACCAGTGTTCTCCAGAGAAATAAGTGTCTTGGTAGCAATTCAGGTCAGCTTGAGCCATGTGTCTGCAACAGCTCAGCCTAGTGTCCCAAAAGTGGGGAAGGAATTTCCCTGGATAGTCAGGTCTTTCTACAATCACATCTTTTGAAAAGAACTCCTTCAGTTACAAAAAGAATGACACTTCAAACTAGTGCAGGGTTAAGCAAAATTCCCTTTCTGTCTTGCTCTCCAGTTGCACAGAAACTCTGCCATCTGCTGGGAATGAATGTGATGGAATTCACCAGGGCCATCCTGACACCCCGCATCAAAGTTGGAAGAGACTATGTTCAGAAAGCCCAGACCAAAGAGCAGGTAGGTTCTGGTGCTGTAAAGGTGAAGCTTTGCCTCACCCTGAGGAGCTTGCAATGAGGACAGTTGGCACTGTGTGTGCACTGCCACTGGCTTTGAGCTTGCTGTCTTTATTAATGTTCTTTCATGGCAAGAATTACTGATGGAATTGCAGAAACCTTCCCCTTTGCTTGACCTTTGGCTGGTTTTATCCTTTCATGTGATTGTTTTATGTATCAGACATGGAGAACTATTGTGTTTTGGTTTTTTTTATGGAACAGTTTAAAACCCAATTTTCATACCATTAATCAAACTACCTACATTTTCTCTTGCTTATTTTCATTCCTCAGTGGTATTAACTCCCTTAAACTTCTGTTACTTAGCTCTTGGTGATAACATCTGTGTGTCTGTGTTCTTTTGATGACTTCTCCAAGGTAAATAAACCTTCCTGTGTGGATTTGCAGGCAGACTTTGCAGTGGAAGCTCTGGCAAAGGCCACCTACGAGCGGCTCTTCCGCTGGCTCGTTCACCGCATCAACAAAGCCTTGGACAGGACCAAACGCCAGGGAGCATCTTTCATTGGAATCCTGGATATTGCTGGATTTGAAATCTTTGAGGTGCTTCAAACCACTGCTAATCCCAGTTCCCTGCTCCCTGTGCTCAGGACTGAGAGCCTTTGGATGCTCGTTCCAAGGCTGCGGGAGGGTCTTGTTTTGAAAACGCCTTGACAACCTTAAATTACAGTGCCAGAAAGTAATGCTTGAGTCTAAATTGTTCTTTTCTAGGTGATGGGGTTTTTCCTACTATATGTTAGTTTAATTGTAAGTGTCAGGGAACATAAGGGATTTGTATAATATGTTTTCCAATCTTCTTTAGATCTGAATGTTGCAGAGTGCTGGGGAATTTCCTTGTAAGGTCAAATTTTGGACTTGAAGATGTGTTATAAGTCCTGTCACTGAATTATTCTGGCTTACTTATGTTATTATTGTAGTTGAACTCCTTTGAGCAACTCTGCATTAACTACACCAATGAGAAGCTTCAGCAGTTGTTTAACCACACGATGTTTATCCTGGAGCAAGAGGAGTACCAGCGAGAGGGCATCGAGTGGAATTTCATTGACTTTGGACTGGATCTGCAGCCTTGCATTGACTTAATTGAAAGACCTGTAAGTTTGTGCATGAATAATGCCCTAAGGAGAAGAGGTTGGAATTCAGAGTTGGTCTTCTTCTGCCTGCAAATTGTAAGACTTCAGACATTTCTGCAGAGCTGTCACAAAGTGAATTAACTTGGGTGCCAAAGTCTAGAGGTTGTTTCCTCTTGTCCTGTCACTTGTTCCTTGGGAGCAGAACCCAACCCCACCTGGTTCCAACGTCCTGTCAAGGAGCTGTGGAGAGTGAGAAGCTCTCTCCTGAGCCTCCTTCTCTCCAGGCTGAACAAGCCCAGGTCCCTCAGCTGCTCCTCACCAGACTTGTGCTTCAGACCCTTCCCCAGCTCCATTGCCCTTCTCTGGACACTCTCCAGCCCCTCAAAGTCCTTTTTGTGGTGAGGGGCCCAAAACTGAACCCAGGATTTGTGGGGCAGCCTCATCAGTGTTGAGTACAAGGGGACGATCCCTGCCCTAGTCTTGCTGGCCACACCAGTGCTGATCCAAGCCAGGATGCTGGAGCTTTCTTGGCTACCTGGGCACACTGGTTCATCTCCAGCTGGCTGGTGACCAAACCCACCAGCTCCACTGGGCAGTTTCCAGCTGCTTTGCCCCAACCTGGATTGCTACAGGGGGTTGTTGTGACCCAAGGGCAGGACCTGGCATTTGGCCTTGATGAACCTCATCCCACGGGCCTCTTCCCATAGATCCACTCTGCCCAGGTCCCTGGTCATTTGAATCAGTTTATATAACTTCTTATTGTGACATTTAGTGGTATGTTTGAAATACTCAGATTTTAAGAATAGATATAATTTGTGATAACATTTAATATCTCTTGCTGAATTTCAGGCAAATCCTCCTGGTGTGTTAGCATTACTGGATGAAGAATGCTGGTTCCCTAAAGCTACTGACAAGACATTTGTGGAAAAACTGGTCCAAGAGCAAGGAACTCACTCCAAGTTCCAAAAGCCAAGACAGCTGAAGGACAAAGCAGACTTCTGCATTATTCACTATGCAGGGAAGGTGAGGGCTCAACCTTCAGTACTTGGTGGGAAGACTTGTCTGGGGAAAGCACAATGCACTATAGCAACCTGCTTTGGAAATGCTTGTGCATTAGGGTGGCCTTGCTTAATCTTCCTAAACAAATTCAGGAGGCGTCTTGGGAAGCTCTTGCTACCAAATAATCTCTATTTTTAGTTCTGTTTAATATTCTATCTTAAGTTCTTTTAATGTGAGGGTGGGGGATCACTGGAATAGGCTGCCCAGGGAGGTGGTAGAGGCCCCATCTCTGGAGTCATTCAAGGTCAGGCTTGATGAAGCTCTGAGCAACCTGCCCTAGGTGGACATGTCCCTGCATGTATAGGGAAGTTGGACTGAATGACCTCTGGAGGTCCTTTCCAGCCTAAGCCATTCTGTGATTCTATATCAAGCAAATGTTTCAGGTTATCACAAATGCTGTCAGGTCTTAAAGGTGAGGGGCTTGAAAGGAATCTCTTCTGAATAGCTTCTTCCAAGTAGATGTTAGTGCTTGAAGCACTTTTATCTCCTCAGTTCCCAGAAGACTTTCTTCATATTATCCATTTTTATAGCTAATGATACGTTTTCATTGTTACTGTTAGTTCAGTCTCTAGCCTCCTGCTGCAGGGGAGGTACATTGTGAACAAGCTCAGGTGCATTGTGAACAAGCCTCATGAAATAACTGCAGTTCTTGGATTTTTGTGGATCCTTTGTCATCACCAGGCCTATTCCACAGGGCTGTGCTGTGTAATTAGTTTCAGTTAAAGCTTAAGCCTGGTACCAGTTTCTGCCCTGATATTTAGACTCACTCACAGATACATGTCCTTTTTGTGTTGTGGGCAAGAATCACTAAAACCATGATCTGGCTTGGATTTGGGTGCTGGAGGCATTGAAATGGGGCTTTCCTCACAAAACCTTTACTTTCAATTAGAAAACTCTTGGGAATTTTGGGGCTGTCTTTGAGCTGGATAAACCTTGTGTTGGTAGCACTGAGTTTTCAACTGCTGAGATATAGTTTAATTGCAAACCACAGAACTGGCTCTTTCAAGATAAGAGCTTTGTTTGTTTTCTTTAGAACAAAGTCTTCAAATTAAACTGCTATAGTGAAATTAGAAAAAATAATCATGCTGCTGCACATCTTCAGTCTCCTGCTAATTGAGATCAAGTAATTCTGAGCTGTGCAGGAGTTGTTTTTACATCTTCCCAGTGAACATTGAAGCCTTATTTTGGCAACAGCACTGGGCTGGAAGCATGTGCCAGGTAGTTGTGAGCAAAAAGTGATTTTGCTAAATTAACATTAACTCTCATTTCCAGTTTCAAACAAATTAAAACTTTTTGTGGTACTTTGAGCTCTTCTTAGGAGGCACAACTAGATCCCAGTGAGTAAGCATGAGAGAGACTAGGAGGAAAACACCAGTATTCTAAAAACTTTTGATGCTGATAAATTGAAGGCCAAAGCTGGAAGTTTATCTGATCCTGTGTGACTTGGCTGCTCTGCAGGTTGACTACAAGGCAGATGAGTGGTTGATGAAGAACATGGACCCTCTGAATGACAACGTGGCCACACTCCTGCACCAGTCTTCTGACAAATTTGTTGCAGAACTGTGGAAGGATGGTAAGAGATCATGCTCTGAGTGCACAAGTTGTTAGTAACTTCTACCTTGATTATGAGTTTGGGGCTTCTTTTTGTGCCTGTTCCCTACTCATCCTCCACCTCTACATTAGAAATCTACAGCATTTTCTCTGGTTTTTAGCACCAAAAGTACAAGAAGGAAGCTGAGTTGCACCTCTGGTCCCTTGCACATGTCCCATTTCTGAGTAGCTGCTTCTCATGTTCATTATTTGAACCAATATTCACTCACTCCTCTTCCCCTCTGTCAAATTCCATCTAGAATCTTGTCCAAAACTCTTAGTTGGACTTGCTGCTGTGGAGTCCTGAATGTGAACAGCTAAAGTGGCTCTTGATGACCATAAAATGTTGTTGTCTGATGTGAGCACCAGCACAGTTGGTTTGTGTGCAGTGGTGGGTGATACCCTGGAAATCTGCATCCCCAAATACTATCCATTAACAACCACACTAGCCCTTGGTCACTGCATGCTAAAATGAAATGCAATATGTTCCTCTTTTAATTGCACACTGCTGGTTAGTTACCTGCACATCAACTTAAAATATGTATCTATATTTTAACCAAAATACTCCAAGAGGCTGAAATACAAGACTTACTTAACAGGGACTTTTCTATCCCAGTTTTTAACAGTATATTAATTGGAGTATATTTACATGTCCCATCCTGGAGTATCTTATCTGAGGAGAAAAATTAAGCTTGTGGTACAGATGATGCTGTAGGTTGACACTGGGTTCACCCACAGAGAGCAGTTGTAATGAATATATTCAGAGCTTTTTGGTTGGGGGTTTGCTCCTTTTCTTTTGAGTACAAGCACAGAAGCAAAAGTGGTTTGGTCTGAAAATTCAAAACCTGCTTCCACAGATACTTGAAAGGTGCATGGAATATGTTGTGGCCTAATTGCTTTGGTAGCACAGTAAAGTCTGTTTGCACTTGATAATCCTGTTGTGTGATACTAACTGAAGTGTCTTGTGTATCTGCTCTTCTGTCTTTCTGTTTTTGCTGTTTCTCTGCCTTAGAGATTCAGAATATTCAGAGAGCCTGTTTCTATGACAATATTACTGGTCTTCATGATCCACCAGGTGAATGGATGTATAAACAGTAGACCTACCAAAGGCAGGGCTGTGGTATCTCCAGGAAAACCATTTTTGCTCGTAGGCTTGCATGAACTTCTCATTTCATGCTGCCCTTAGGTACACCTCCCCACAGCAAGTGGTATCCCAGTGTGTACCTACTCAGCTGCTGCTGCATACATAGAGCATCTCAGTTTGATGCACTGCACTTCAGCATTGCAGAGAAAAAGGTTTGTTGCTTCCTAGTTCCATGGTGAGATGCAGAATCGCTTCTGAAGTGAGAATTCTGGTAGCTCCAAGCATTTGAGAGAATGCACAAGCTTTGTAACACTATCAAGCTTCTTTCTGCAGTCCAACATTGACAAAAGTCTGGAATGGTCTAGAACATGGATGTTATTTCATGGGGAGGAGAGCTGAAGAACTTACTGGAGTGACTGCTGCAGTTGTAGTGGGGGTAGTAAGTGAAAGAAATCTCTTCCAGGCTCGTTGGAGTTGTTCTTTTATTTAAAAGCCTTTAAAATTTTCTGTTTCCCTTTGTAGAAGCTGCACATGGGTTTTGAGGTATTGAGAAATCAACAAACCCACTTACTTGGAATGTCTTTTTGAAGACTCTTTAGATCCTTTATCCAACCTCTTCCTCCCCTTCTCATATTCCTCTGCCACCCCAGCATGAAGAACTGGTCACCACCAGTTGTGCCTTCAGAGTTCCAATCTTTACTTGGGTTTTTGTTCCACTACTCAGGATGAGTCAGTCACATTCTGGAGGACACTGAGGGTGGTTTCTAAGGAATTTACTGGAGGGCTGGAGTTTGGAGCCTTTAGCCAAAGGGTGATTGTCCAGTTGTGCTCTTCAATGACTGCTCTAGCCTGGAGGGAATGCTTACATTTCACTGGAATCATCCTCTTGGAAATAGAAATAACCTCCTTATAGCTGTACAGAGGGGAGCAAAAGAAAAGATGCACAATTACCAGGTAGAGTTACAGAATATTATAGAGCCAGAGAAGCTGAACACTGTCCACTGGTTAGCAGGGCTGGGTGGGTGCATGTTTCTAATATATTTATTTCTAGTATCCTCCCTAACACTGATTCCCAGTAATCTCTGTCCCATTCCTGCTTTACAACTGAATTCTGCTTCAAAGTAAATATTTGGAATATGATCTTATGAACAACTTGCCACCTACATGTTGTTCTAATTTGAATAAACCACTTAAATTCTTCTGTTCACAAATGTGTAGAGGATCTGGGCTCTGCTCTATGCTACATGCAAGATGGACAAGTGGTTATTCAAACTTGTTGCCCTGTATTTTTCTGCTTTTAATTTTCTTCTTTTTTTTTTTTTTAATAGACCTTTGAAAACCAGTGGAGTGTGAAATAAAATTTTATCACTTACTCATCATACACAAAATTAATTCCAGTAGCAAAGCTGGAATCATTTGAAGATAACTTCACTAAATTTCAGTTGTAGCCTGCACATAATTATTTGTTTCTGGCTGGGCAGGTTGGATTTCATGGGGAACTGATACATGTTGTGTATTTGCTTGGTGCTGAAAAGTGCCAACTGTCATTACTAAGGTGTTAAGACACTGATGGTTTGGGTTTTGGGGGATTTTTGTTGTTGTTATTGTTGTTTTTTTCTTTATGGATTTTTTGTTTGTATGGGGTTTTGTTTGTTTGTTTTTTTGGGGGAGGTTTTTGGTGAGCTGTTTAAATACTCATTGCCATGCACATGGAATCACATTTGTGGTTTTGGGCTAAAGGTTTTAATGATGGCAGCAGGAATTAATTCGAATTCTAATTAGATTTTCTGAAGAAGAAACCATAGAGATCCTTACCCAAAATGTTCAAAAAAAAATCAAAGACATATATATATATATCTTCTGATGCTTTATAGCAGCTTTGAAGCCCTTTGGTGTGCAGTTTTCCTGCTTTGAAGCTTGTATTTTGGCTAGGAAGATCTTTGCAGTTGCATGTAAAACTTGGAAGAATTCTTCAGAATTACAGACTAGCAGAAAACTGGCAGATACTTTTATTTTTCTCCCCCACTTGTTACTGAAATAACTATTTCCAACTCTTCTGTAAACAGTTATGCTTTTGAATATTCAGTGAAAATCCCATTTAATCTATATAATTTCCATGACTCTTCCTTTAAAGTCAATATACACAGATATTTAATTCCAAGTGTTCAGCCCAGAACTATTTTGCCTTGTAAGAACTCCAAGAATTACCAGTTTTCAGTGACTGAAAGTTGCCTTCTAAAACAAACCAAAAAGGCTTTTACTGGTCATGTAGAACTGCAAGTAAAGAGCTGGATATTTCAGTCTGTACCTCCTAAAGCTACACAACTCTGCTGTCTAAGTTTGTGGCTTTTGGTTCCACTGCTTCTGCACAGCACCCCTGGTACCTGCTGAGCTCCTTGCCCCCCTGACGGCACCTCCTGCCCCCAAAGCTTCTGCTGCTGCACTCCTGCTCCTCTCTGCCTGCCTTCCCTCCTGGCAACCAGCAAAACCCACTTAACCCTGCTCTCCTCTCCTCTCCAGTGGATCGCATTGTGGGTCTGGATCAGGTCACTGGAATTACAGAGACAGCTTTTGGCTCTGCCTACAAGACCAAGAAGGGCATGTTTCGGACCGTTGGCCAACTGTACAAAGAGTCTCTCACCAAGCTGATGGCCACGCTCCGCAACACCAACCCCAACTTCGTCCGCTGCATCATTCCAAACCACGAGAAGAGGGTATGTGCCACACGTGTGCCCTTCACTCTCCTGAGCAGAGCTTTTCCATGGGCTTTACAGGCTGGATGCTACCGTGGCACAGATAGGTAGAATCATCCAGGTTGGGAAAGGCCTTCAAAACATCGAGTCTCTCTCTAGTGAGACCTCCCCTGGAGTATGGTGTCCAGCTCTGGAGCCCTCAGCACAGGAAAGACATGGAGCTGATGGAGCGGGGCCAGAGGAGGACACAAAGATGATCTGAAGGCTGAAACACCTCTCCTAGGAGGATAGCCTGAAGGAGCTAGGGAAGCTGTTCAGCCTGGAGAAGAGAAGACTTTGGGGAGACCTACTAGAGCCCTTCCAGTACCTGAAGGGGGTTACGGGGGGCTGGAGAGGGGCTGTTTCCAAGGGCCTGGAGCGAAAGGATGAGGGGTAATGGGTTTAAATTAGAGAAGAGTAGATTTAGACTAGATATCAGGAAGAAGTTCTTTACCTTGAGAGTGGTAGAACAGTGGAAGAGGCTCCCCAGGGAGGTGGTTGAGGCCCCATCCCTGGAGCTATTGCAGGTGAGGTTGGCCAAGGCTCTGAGCAGCCTGGTCTAGTTGAGGGTGTCCCTGCTCCCTGCAGGGGGCTGCACTAGATGACCTTTGGAGGTCCCTTCCAGCCCTAGCCATTCTGTGATTCTATGTCCAACAGATACTTATTTCCAACCAAGACATGTCTTCCATGGGTAATCAGAAAACAGGTTTCACAAAGATTTCACACTTCTTAAATCCCTTTAGGTTTAGACTGGGCATTAGGGAAATTTTTTTCACTGAAAGAGTGGTCAGAGCCTGGAACAGGCTGCCTAGGGAGGGGGTTGAGTCACCATCCCTGGAGGTGTTTAAAGGTTGTTTGTATGTGGGCTTGAGGGACATGGTTTAGGGGTGAACTTTGTAGAGTAGGGTTCATGGTTGGACTTGATGATCCCAAGGGTCTTTTCCAACCTGAGTGATTCTATGATACCCAGTATTCCCCAAACATCCCCTTATTAGGGTTGATTTTGTAGAGGACAACCTGTAAAACTGAAACTATAGTTTTTCCTTAATACATGTTAAAAGACTAAAATGCTGGTTTTGTTTGTCCAGGCTGGAAAATTGGATCCACATCTGGTGCTAGATCAACTTCGTTGCAATGGCGTTTTAGAAGGAATAAGGATTTGTCGACAAGGATTTCCAAACAGGATAGTGTTCCAGGAATTTAGACAGAGGTAATGGCAGGAAGAGTCTTTTAATTTCTTGAGATAAAGCTCCTTGTTGAATAATTAGACACCCCAAACCCCACAACCATGTGTGAGGTCTTGAAGTGGCTTGATCTCAAAGCAGTTGAACACTTCAGGTTCCTTCTAAAGACAGTAGGGATGGGGAAACAGTCTTAAGTGGGCTGCTGGAAAAGCCTTCTGGAGAAATTCCCTATCCCTGCACTTGGTGACTGTAGCTTGATGGGTTTATAATAATGTATCTGATTGCAGAATGCCAAGGTGTTTTCTCATTTGAATTTCCAGGTATGAGATCCTTACTCCCAATGCAATTCCAAAAGGCTTTATGGATGGTAAGCAAGCCTGTGAGCGTATGGTAAGTGCTTTAAATGTTGTTAAACTTTGATCAGTTGAAACAAAAATTGTCCTTTTTCTGGCTGGAAAAACAATGTGTTTTGCCTGTCTGTTTAGATCAGAGCCTTAGAGTTGGACCCCAACTTGTACAGAATTGGACAGAGCAAGATCTTTTTCCGAGCTGGTGTCTTGGCACACTTGGAAGAAGAAAGAGATCTGAAGATCACAGACATTATCATCTTCTTCCAGGCAGTCTGTAGAGGATACCTGGCCAGGAAGTATGTGTGCTCTTACCATCTGATCTTCTCCTGGGCATCTTCAGTCTCTTTGATAGGGAGCTGTGCATGAAAACTTCCATTTCAGGAGAGATTTTCTTAAAGTATATTGCCTGATTAAACTGCTGTTGTATCCAGGGTATTAGGTGATTTTTTTTACATAATAAGATTTAGCACCTTCATTCCTTAATGATGTTTCCTTTCCTTTATCTTGCCTTTGTGACACATGTAGCTGTTTACAGCCAGTGACAGTAAAAAAATCTTTCCTCCTGCTTCACTGGAGGTTCTTAGAGGTACTTGAAAGTCTACTGCTTTGAAATGGATGGACAGTTAAGCATCTAATCCATCCTGAATTTATTATTTTAAGAAAAAAAAACTCTAAGAACAAATAGTATCTGTAGTTGTTTTTAAAACAGTGAATCCAGCTCTTGCTCTGCCTCTTCATGTAGGGAGTGAGTACATGGAAATCACTGAAACAAGCTATTTATGGTCTGAAGTGTTCTAGGGCTGGGTAACCTAAAAATTAAAACTACAGACAGATGATGAGTTGTATTTGACATTAAATATTTTGCATTTTCTATCTTCAGGGCCTTTGCAAAGAAACAACAGCAACTGAGTGCTCTGAAAATCCTCCAGAGGAATTGTGCTGCCTATTTAAAGCTTAGGCACTGGCAGTGGTGGAGAGTCTTCACAAAGGTTCATTATATTCTGTGTCTTCCTTTGACTTCTGTAAATAGGTGAATTCAGCTTCTTACTTGTTCCTTTCTAATCTGTGCAGGTGAAGCCTCTTCTTCAAGTCACTCGTCAAGAAGAGGAGCTTCAAGCCAAGGATGAGGAGCTAATGAAGGTGAAAGAAAAACAAACAAAAGTGGAGGCAGAACTTGAGGAGATGGAAAGGAAACATCAACAGGTTGGTGTCCAAGATCATCCATAACATTAGCTGCACAATATCTCATGTGAGGGAGCTGTTTTGGGAGACATTTGTGAGCAAAAGCACTGAGAATCAGGTGAACTCACTCCTTTCACACTCAGATAAGATCTGGCATAGGGAGCTAGAATGTGAGCCATTCCTTCCAGAATGCAGAAACGTGTGAAAACCAAACCTTTTCTGGACTTCCTGAGTTAATTTACAGGAGAACTTTGGTGTGCATGTGCATGTACATGTTACAAGTACTGGACAAAACAGAAAATGGATTGATGGTGATAAGTAACACTGATACCAATTTAAAGAAGACCTGAAAGAGTAAAGACAGACATGTGTTTATCACTGCACATTCTGAGAGCTGACAGAAGTGGGGTGGATGTCTAGAAGGGCAAAGCATCACTTCTTGTGGATGAAAAGGCTGGAAGGCATGGCCTGTGAGGAGTAAAGAACACTGGGATTGTCTCAATGTGGAGAAAAGAAGGCTGAGGAGAGGACATGGAGAAGGTGCTGAGCTCTTCTCCTTGGGGTCTGGTTTCAGGACTTGTGGAAACAGTTAAAAGCTGCATCAGGGAGGGTTCAGACTAGATACTAGGAAGCATTTCTTTGCCCAGGAGGTTGTTCAAACACTCCCACTAGGCTTCTTGAAAAGTGCTTGATGCCCAAAGTCTGTCAGCAGTTGAGGTGTCAGGCCATTGGACTAGATGATTGTTGGAGATCCCTTCCAACTGGAACTGTTCTATTCCACTGTCAAGTTTCCACAGCAAGATGTTCCAGTTCCATTCAGTGACAGCTTCAGCCCAGCTGGCATTGCTGTGCCACTATTCAGGGATGACTGTGAGGAACAGTCCAGGAAATTCCCTCATCTTTTTGCTGTTGTTAGGACAGGGCAGGTGGAGCAGGTGCAGTGGGATTTCTTCCTTAAACTGAGGGGGACAAGTGAGTGAATACTGATGTAGCTCTGGAGTTGTCATATGTGTGATCTCTCCCAAGAGATTTTGATAGGTTGTTTTTACTGCTTTACTACCTTTTGTGTATATTTGCAGCTTCTGGAGGAGAAGAACATTCTTGCAGAGCAGCTCCAGGCTGAGACAGAGCTCTTTGCTGAAGCTGAGGAGATGAGGGCTCGCTTGGCTGCCAAAAAACAGGAGTTGGAAGAAATTCTCCATGATTTGGAATCCAGGGTTGAGGAGGAAGAGGAAAGAAACCAAATACTGCAGAATGAGAAGAAGAAAATGCAGGGCCATATTCAGGTAAGTGTCTTGGGGACTGGAAATGGTAAACTATGAAACAGAAAAGTTAAGAAGGGTGTCACATCAATACGTGACACCCACCTTGCAGATATTTGCAATCATTTATAAGCTCCCCTCTCAGGCTTCTCTTCTCCAGGCTGAACAGCCCCAGGGCTCTCAGCCTTTCCTCAGCAGATAGATGTTCAGTCCCTTCATCATCCTCATAGACTCCAATGGACTTTCTCCAGTATTTCCCTGTTTCTCTTGAACTGGGGAGACCAGAACTGGACACAGTATTCCAGATGTGGTCTTATCAAAGCAGAATAGAGGGGGAGGAGAACCTCCCTTGAGCTGTGGGTCACTTCTTCATGCCCCCCAGGAGACCATTGGCCACCTTAGCCACAAGGGCCCATTGCTGTCCCATGGAGAGCTTGCTGTCCACCAGGACTCCAAGGCTTTTCTCCTCAGGGCTGTTTTCCAGCACATCTACCCCTCACCTGTACTGGTGTTTGATGATGTTCCTCCCCATGCCCTTGTTGAACTTCATTTGATTCCCCTTTGCCCAGCTCTCCAGTCTGTCCAGATCCTGAAGTTCAGGGAGGACAGTCCTATCTTGACTCTTACAAAACAAATACAGCTTCATCTCCTTCAAGTTACTTGGTTGGTTGGTTGGTTTGTTTGGGAATTTTGTGGAAACCAGATGATTTTGATGTTTTCTGTTGAATAATGGGGACCTCAAAAAGGGAACACCTGACAGCTTCTGTCTTGTAAAGTGTTCAAGGTACTTGAAGGGGAAATAAAAGGCATTGAGAGCTGTTACACATGGGGTTTAATAAGTATCTTAACATTACAGCTGGGAATCTTAATTACAACCATGGATGAATAGAACAGCATAGGACTGCTTTTTTAGGGGCATCTGGCTAGTTGTGCCAATATCTGAACCATTTCAGATGTAATACTGAAATCCAGATTAATACTGAAATCCAGATTCATACTGAAATCAGGTGTTTCCTCCACGGTGTCTTCTCCTGTAGCTGTACCCCAGGTGCCTTCTTCAGATGCAGTATGTGAGGGAGTCTGACAAAGCCTGATGTTACTTGGCTGTCATTACTTCTTTTATGTTCAGAATTAGGAAGGTGACAGACTCTGAAGTGAGTTTCCTAGACAGCATAGTTCAGCCAAAGCTGAAATACAAAGCTTCACAAATTCCATGTGTATCACATGGCCCTTAATTTCATTACCAGATCTATACTATAAAAGAATCTAACAAAGCAAATCCACTTCTAGTGTTAGTTAAGGCAGGTGGCTTTACAAAATAATAAATCTAAAAAAAAAACCAACCCAAAATTGTTAACCTGGAAAACTCAGATGCAATTGCTTTTCTCCCCAGGACCTAGAGGAACAGCTTGATGAGGAGGAGGGAGCTCGACAGAAGTTGCAGCTTGAAAAAGTGACAGCTGAAGCTAAGATCAAGAAGATGGAGGAAGAGATCCTACTGTTGGAGGACCAAAATTCCAAATTTCTGAAGGTGAGACCAGTGTACATGAGGAAGACTCTGCACAGAAGTAGTGATAGTGCCAAGGGATAGTGCTCAAAACATTTGAGACTGTTGCCTTCTCTATAAAGTTTGTGCCTGGAGACTAGTGGGGTTTGAACATGTTGAAGCTGAGACACTTATAGATGCTTTTGAACTGACCTTCCCAAGGAAGGTGTTTGTACAAGTGATAGGAGGGGTGATGGCTTCCAACTGGAAGAGGGGAGATTTACATGAGAAATGAGGAAGAAATTCTTCCCTCTGAGGGTGCTGAGACTGACACAGGATGCCCAGGGAAGCTGTTGATGCTTCATATCTGGGAGTGTTCAGAATCAGGCAGGATGGGACTCTGAGCAACCTGCTCTAGTGGGAGGTGTCCCTGCCCATGGCAGGGGGATTGGAACTGGATCAGCTTTAAGGTCCCTTCCAACTCAAACCATTCTGTGATTCTCTAGCTCTTTCCAATTTGATGAGTCTCAGGTTCCAAGACCTGAGAACAGTGTTTATCATCACTACTGCTGTTCCTTGCAAACAGATCCAAGTGTGCAGCAAATGCTGCCCTAAAACCAGGCCTCCCACCTGTTACATTCCAAATCTCACTTTCTTGGAAAGCCAATCTTCAGGTTTCCGTGTTGTTCTAATTGATCCTTAGTATCAACAGGTCAGTCACTTGAAATAAAATCTGTATTCTATATGGTTTGTGAGAGCTCTGTATGGGTTTTGTATGTTCAGGTATTAGTGCTGTTTGGAGGCAGTGGTGGTTTAGAAGTTGTTCTTTCTCCCCTTTCTTCCAACCAGGAGAAGAAGCTGATGGAAGATAGAATTGCTGAATGTACTTCTCAGCTGGCTGAAGAAGAAGAAAAGGCCAAAAACTTGGCCAAACTGAAGAACAAGCAAGAAATGATGATCACTGATTTGGAAGGTTGGTTCTTAGTACTTTTACCTATTAACACCTTGGACATCCCACTAGAGGAATGGATCATGGATTATAACATCCCCAGTGTAACACCACAGCAGGACAATGTCTTTCCAGAAGAACTCATTAATTAAATCAGAAGACATTAATTAGCCCTACAAATATTTTTTGAATAAGAAAATCTAAATGTTTTTGCTTTTCTTAAGACTTTATCTAAAATGGTTCCATTTCTTTGGCCATTTATTTCTGATTGTTTTGCTTGTGTTGTCACAGACTAAACCAGCCCTATATGTAATTTTTCATCATTTTCTGGGGTTTTGTTGCTTTGTTTTTGTTGTGCTTTCTTTTTTCTTTTTTCTTTTTTTTTTTTTTTTTAATTATGGCTATAAATTGCTGTTGTACAACATTAATAAACTGCCAGGTCAGAGTTGCAAAATAAAAGGCAAAGTTATTCTCTGTGCCCTAATTTGGAAATAGGGTGGTTTTTTTCACTTTATTATAGCCTGTCTTGCTACATGCTTGAAAACTGATGTGCTCATGGAAGAATACCAAAGTTTACTCTTCTCTGCATAGTCAGGTGTTGAATTAATAGTGGTAGGAGGTGACTTCTGTACCTTGTTCTTTAAAAATCATTTTCTGAGACCTTCAGATGGGCATAAGTGAGCTGTACTCACTGGAAAATAACACTTGAGCAGTTGTGCTCTGAAATGGGGACTGATGTTTCTGAAGCTGCTTGACAGATGTGTTTGGTTATGGTATGGTTCCAAGAGCAGTGACCTTAGAAATGGAAATTAAGGCTTAAATATAAAGCATGCAATTTCTTGGCTAATAAGGCACAGCAAAATGATATTTACTTTTGGAGATGATTCAAGAAGCCATTACAGTCTCTCTGCTAGGGTCTTGGCACTGCTAGGCACTCATACCTAAAAAAAAAATGTAATTCAGTTTATTATGAGCTTTCTCAATTATGGAATTGGGTCTTATGACACTGTTCTGTCAGTCACCAGGAATATAATGAAAAAAACAGAGGGAAAAGTGCCATTTTTTAAAAAATTACTAACTTCTTAGAGAAAAACTGTTTCTTTAGATTGTTTGGAAAGTCCCAGCTAGTTCTGGGTGGCTCTGAGAGATGGTTCTGGAACATCTCTGTGTAGATGATGGCCTGGTCCAGTAGCATGCTTAGGAAGGGTGTGAGAAAAATCTCTGCACTGAGGACCCAGGAGTATTGAACAAGTCTAATAACATGTTTATGCTGCTGAAGTTAATATGATGCTAATGCTATGCTATGCTAAGCAAAACCTTCTTGTGACTTCACTCCCTACCTGGTCATTAGGTAACTGCACCAGTCAACAAGGGGCAGGTCACTAAAGGTGGTTTATTGCTCCACTCCTGATCCCTGGGTGGGTTTCACATTAAAACACCTCAGGGCAGGAGCATCTCAGCTACACAAGGAAATTCCTGGGAGCTATCAGCTTTGCAAAGCCCTGCTAAATATGGATGGGATGTGAGTTAGTGGCACAGATACTGGCAGTAATGGTTCATCTGAGTTTTCTCTAAGCTGTACTGGTTTCTAGTAGACCTTTTGGAGCCTGGCCTAGCCTTTCCAAAGCTATGCCAGCATTTTTTTTTTCCACTCTGTAGTTGATCTTCATTTTTGAGTCTTGATGTCTGTGATTATCTGGCCTAGCAGCTCAAACTGCTCTCAGTTAGATCCACTCCTTATTTTCTATCAAGATGAGGTTGTTTCTGTTCCCTTATTTCAAACTTTTTTTTCTTCTCCAGTCATTGACTCCTGATTTTCTACATTAATCATGCTGTGCTATTTCATCTTTCCCAGTCAGCCTGCCAGCTGCAGACTGGAGGAAGAATTGACAGAGGATAAACCCAACTTCCTGCCCCTCCCCAGACCTTAAGATCACAGAAT
>VYZU01046137.1:0-14188 GCA_013401355.1 Ceyx cyanopectus | reverse complement strand
AAAAAGTTCTTCCTTGTGTTAAGCCTAAACCTCTTGTGCTCCAACTTGCACCCATTGCCCCTCGTCCTGTCATTGGACGACATTGAGAAAAGTCTGGCTCCATCCTCTCTACACTCACCCTTAACATATTTATAAACATTAATGAGATGTTGAATAAATAAGATGATGAATAAATAGCATCATCATAAATAAGATGATGAATAAAAAATGCATATATAAAAAATAAGATTCTTTGTTTCCTTAGAGCGCTTAAAAAAGGAGGAGAAGACCCGACAAGAATTAGAAAAAGCTAAAAGAAAACTTGATGGTGAAACAACAGATCTACAGGACCAAATAGCTGAGCTGCAAGCCCAGATTGAAGAGCTGAAGATCCAGCTGGCCAAGAAAGAGGAGGAACTGCAGGCTGCTCTTACCAGGTCAGAGCACAAAGCTGCTTATTGCTGCAAAATTGTGGTAGGAACCTGCTTTTCCCAGACAGCATCTCAGCTGACTCCAAACATCTCAGAACTGGGAAAAGCAGAAGGCAGTTGGCTGAGCACCTCTAGACACCTGTGCTGTGTGTATTCATGGCAACAAAGAGTAATTCAGTGTTTTATCAGCATCCTTGCTCTACAAAGCTGCCAAAAAAAAAAAAAAAAGGGCCTTTCACCAGGGTACCAGAATGCTTGGGCTCAAAGCTTTTTTGTCCTAGAAGAAGCATCAAGGGTTCTAAAAAACCAACAAACTCCTGGAGTTCACCCTCAAACATTTAATTCTTAGTGAGCCTTCTTAATAGAGACCTTTGAGTGGTGGGGTAGTGTGGACATTATCCAGATGTATGTGGTGGTCTTGCAGTCACATGTTATGAGCTGAACAGCTGCTGTGATGGTTTTGACACATAATTTTAAAGGAAGAGGAAATTCTACAGATGGTGCTTGTAGGGGGCTGTGAGGTCTACAAAAGTGGAGGACTTGAATTGGAGAAGTTGAAAGTTGATAGTGAATCTGAATTACCTGGGGTGCTGCTTGTCAGGGTCTTGAGAATAGCAGTAGTGTTCTGTCCAGCAGGTTTTAGTTCTGTTTTATTCTAGTGGAAAAGATACCAATTCTGTACATAATTTAACTAACAGAACTGTTAGGAGGCTAGATCTGGAGCTAGGAAATGCCATTCACTGCTGTGCCTCTCTTTCACAGAGGTGATGAAGAAGCTGTTCAGAAAAATAATGCACTGAAAGTGATAAGAGAGTTACAGGCACAGATTGCAGAACTCCAGGAAGATCTTGAATCTGAGAAGGCCTCGAGGAACAAGGCAGAAAAGCAAAAAAGGGATTTAAGTGAGGAGTTGGAGGCTTTAAAAACTGAACTGGAAGATACCTTGGATACCACTGCAGCTCAGCAAGAGCTGAGGTAGGATCATGTGTCTGTAAGAACACACCATTAAAATTCATCTTTCATTTCCAAAAGATTAAATGTTGGGTTTTTAGGTGGTTTTCTTGTTGTTGTTTTGTGTGGTTTTGTTTAGTTTGTGGGTTTTTGTGTGTTTTTTGTGTTCTGTTTTGGGGGGTTTTTTTGTTTGTTTGGTTGTATTTCTTTGTTAGTTATTTTTTGTATAACCCTTGATGCTTCTCCTAGGACAAAGCGTGAGCAGGAGGTGGCTGAACTGAAGAAAGCAATAGAAGAAGAAACCAAAAACCATGAAGCACAGATCCAGGAGATCAGGCAGAGACATGCTACTGCCCTGGAGGAGCTCTCAGAACAACTTGAACAGGCCAAAAGGGTGAGAAGAAAATGAAGCACAGAAAATAACCCAACAGTTTTCTGCCTCAGAACTTCCTATAACTGCCATAAGTGCCTTCCACTGATATCTCCAGAGCTTGGCTGTCCTCTATACATGCATAACAACTGCTATTAAATCAAATAGCAGTTGAATATATTGTAACTGTTAGACAGTCTTGGCATCTCTCTGAGAATGGAATCAGTGTACCTAGAGATGAATCATGTAGGACTTCTGCAGGAATTCTCCACTCTTCTCCACATGCTTATTTGGTGAAAAGCAGCTCTCTGTACGAGTGAATTCTCTGTAGAATGCTTACCAAGTAAGGTCAGAGTACTGTCAGCACTCCCAAATAATGAGCTGTGAGTGCAGGTAACACTCCTTCCAGTCACTGTTTCACCCTGGAACTGTGCTGCCAGTTTGCAGAGCTCTGTTCTGGAGTTCTCTGGTGACTTCCCCCCCAGTGCAGGCAGGAGGATTGCATGGTTCCTGCTGGTGTAGCTGGAGTGTCCTGTTCACAAGTAGAATTATTTCAACACTGCCTGTGTCTTTAGTTCATGAAATTCACAGATTTGTGTGGGCAGTTCGTATGTGGCAGCAATGCTTTTATGAAGGGAAGAAGCTTCCTTAGTATTTTAAACTAAGAAATGCAGTAGTTTAAGGTGGTAGTTTAATCACCTGAAGATATTACACGTGTCTTCTGCTCCTTATTCATTAAATATCCTCAATAAAAGCATGAGAAGATGGAAAATTACCCTGCAATCTTAAACAAAGGCCCTGCTATAAGATGATGTCAGTTCTGGTGATATAGTGAATGGCACTTAAACATCCCTTACACTAATTATTACTTCTTTTTAAAAGGTTTTTGATGAATGTCAGTGCAGTGGTGAAAAGTGCTTTGTTAGGCACTCCCAGGCTGCTATGCCTACTAAAATCAGGGCAGCTTTAGTTGATATCTTCCCTTTTATTTCTGTGAGATGAGCCATGCTGATCTGTTAATGGGCACATTCCTTCCTACTTACAGCCCTACTCAAACACTCATTTTACAGCACTGATGTCCCAGAGCCTGGTGAGTTCATGGAAGTATCTTCTGATCCTCACTGATGCCCTGGATACTTGGGAGCAGAAGAACTTGCAGCAGCTTAGTCTTTGCCTGGTGGACACAGCAAATGTTGCATGGCAGCAATTAAAAAGCTCCCTGCTTAGAACTTGATCTTTGAACTTGTAAACCTGTTTTACTGGACCTAAAGTTCTTTGGTGAGAAACTTGATTTGTATGTGACAAAGTGTTGAATCTCTTTCCTCTTGTCTTTCCTAGTTTAAAGCAAACCTTGAAAAAAATAAGCAAGGCTTAGAGTCTGACAACAAGGAGCTGGCCTGTGAAGTGAAGGTCCTGCAGCAGGTCAAGGCAGAGTCTGAGCATAAGAGGAAGAAGCTTGATGCTCAGGTACAGGAGCTCACTGCTAAGGTCACAGAAGGTGAAAGACTGAGGGTGGAGCTGGCAGAGAAGGCTAACAAGCTGCAGGTAAGGCTCTATGGAACTCCTAAACTGTGCAAAAATAGGCAAGAAACTAAAATTCTTCCTGACGTGGTGAAATGACTGGGAGGAATGATGCAGCTGGGGCTGCAGCAACTGGGCCTGTAGTTGACAGGAGAGGTGACCTCTGTCATGGAATTGAGGGGCCTGAAAGTGTTGAGATGCCTCAGGTGGAAATAGCCATGATATGAATCCTGAACTTTTTGGGTTATGTGGCAATTACAGTGGCTTTTAACTTTGGGTATTTCTGTCCTGGAGCCCAAGCTCTGAAGGAGGCTCTGCAGAGTGAAGCTGCTGACAGCTGCCCAGGTTTATGGGTTGGATGGGGAATTGAGTGGATTGGGCTGAGCCTGTTCATAGGTGTGAACAGAAATATATTGACTGGTGGGGGACACTGGTTTCCTTTTGTGCTTCAGAGCTGGGAGCTTGGCAGGTAGGGATTGTGCAAGTAAAGACCCATTTCTGTGGGAGATGGAGAAAATCCCAGGTGGGCTGTGAGCTTTGCCCTGAGTCAGCCACAGGCTGTTACCTTTAGACTGCTTGCTTTGTAGAATGAATTGGACAATGTCTCAAGTCTCCTGGAAGAAGCAGAGAAGAAAGGCATCAAGTTTGCCAAGGATGCAGCTAGTTTGGAATCTCAGCTTCAGGATACACAGGTGAGTGTGCAGTGAAGCTTGGACTCTTCACTGCAGCTTTGTTCTCTTTGAAATGCACAGTGGAAAGTGGATTTCATCCACTGTTTGGGAAGTCCCTTGTGCAGAGGCTGTATTTCCTATGGAAGTCTGGAGAAATGGGATGTGTACTGATGGTGGAGCCAGCTTTTCATTATCTAAGGTTCACTTCTTAATAGACTGTTGTTTTTTCAGTTCCTTTTTTATATCTTAGTCTCTGTAGGAGAAAGAATTAAGTCAAAAACCCCTTTTCAAGTAGAATGTTAATGTAAGAAAGATCCTTGGGGTGTATGAAAGTCACAGGAGACAACACAGTCTTTGCTGACAGTTTAAGTTCTGTCAGCTGAAGTTCAAACTGCCAGTGTCTGGTTTTGAGTTAAATAGTGCAGCTTTATGCATGTGGTCATCACTTAGTATACTTTTTTCCCCTGTATAAAAATACTAATGGTGACTACTTGAATAATGTTCCTCACAACTGGAGAGGTCTGTGAGGAACAGGATGGGGGAAAGTGGTTAACTAATTTTTTATTAGTTTCAATATCACTGATGTGTCCACTGCCAAGTTCACAGCTCTCTTTAAACTCACCTTTATGCTTAAGCAATGCAGCAGATCTTGGAAGCCTGCTGCCATTGCAGGATTTGCTGTGTGTTCTTCCCAGCTGATTGAAGAAATGTACTCTGTGTGCTTGTTTGAAAGAAGAAAAATACATTTTGAAAGTGACTTTTGTGCTTGTCCCTTTAAAGATATAAAAGTATCATCATTAACTTCTAGTACAGACAGTGATGCCCTGATCAGAAATATGCTTTGTAAAGGTTTAAGTGTGCCCAAAATGATTGAGAAACCCAAATTACAGATCTCTTAAGTGTGTCTTTGTACAAAAATGCTGTGAGAAAAGTGATCAAACCTGAAACTCCACATAGAGCCATGGAGGGCTGGCAACCCAAGGGCACCAGTAATACCCTCTGAACAAAACTGAGCCTCTTTGTGTAACAGGAGCTTCTTCAGGAAGAAACCCGCCAGAAGCTCAACCTGAGCAGTAGGATCAGGCAGCTGGAAGAGGAGAAGAACAACCTTCAAGAGCAGCAGGAAGAGGAAGAGGAGGCCAGAAAGAACTTGGAGAAACAGATGCTGGCCTTGCAGTCACAGGTAAGCTGTTGTAAATGGCAGGAGTTCTGTAAGGACATCACATTCCAGGGGAGCTGAATTGGTGTCCCAGACCTCTTGGAAATACATCACGTGAGTTGCACATGTGCTAGACAGTGGAATAGGCTCCCCAGGGAGCTGATTGAGGCCCCATCCCTGGAGATGGTCAAGGTGAGGCTGGCCAAGGCTCTGAGCAGCCTGGTCTAGTTGAGGGTGTCCCTGCTCACTGCAGAGGGGCTGCACTAGATGCCCTTTGGAGGCCCCTTCCAGCCCTAACCATTCTATGATTCTAGACCAGCTTTTGGAGTAGAATTTCCTACAGCCTTGTTCCATTGCAGTGAGGGCTACTATGATTGACTGCAATGAGTAGGACTCACTCTCCTGCTTGCTCAAAATTGTGTGTGACTTCAGCCATAGAATCTGTTTCTGGTTTTGTATTTGGGACCTGGTGTCTCTGCTTCTTGTGGTGTGCTGAGGAACGTTTCTTTCTTCTGTTCTATTTCAGTTGGCTGATGCTAAGAAAAAGGTAGATGATGATTTGGGAACCATTGAAGGCTTGGAGGAAAATAAGAAGAAATTGCTGAAGGACATGGAATCCTTAAGCCAACGCCTGGAGGAGAAGGCAATGGCCTATGACAAGCTGGAGAAGACAAAGAACCGCCTGCAGCAGGAGCTGGATGACCTGATGGTGGATCTGGATCACCAGCGCCAGATCGTCTCCAACCTGGAGAAAAAGCAGAAGAAGTTTGATCAGGTAGCTTGGCCTCCTCTCACCTTGCTGCTTCCTAGCATTCTCAAGTGGCTTCTTGTTTATATTGTCCTTGCATAAAGGAGCCCTGTGTAACAAAGGGTCTGGCTGGAGGATGGTGGTTCTTGATCAGTCTTTTGAGCAGCTTGGCCTTTGTTAAGAGTAACTTGTCATGAGCCATTTCACTGAGTGAAATTCCAGCTTTGAGTCTTGTTAGATCAAGTAATAAGCCCTTTATATACAAAAAGGAAATTATATTGCAACAAAAACTTGAGTATTATTGTAATCCCTCAAGTTAGACTAAGAAAGGATGTGACGACTGAAAGATGAAAATAAAGTAACTTTAATCTCGATTAATACCTTGCTTTCCTCATCTCATCCCAGAGTAGCTGCAGCTGTTTTCCTACTAACACTTTGATCAAGAGGCTAGACAGCTTCCTGCAGGCCAGCTAAACTTAGAGCATTAACCACCTCATGGATAAAAACACCTGAGGCAGGAAGGACCTGATTATGAGGTGAATGAATTATTTCTTCTGTTCAGATGCTGGCAGAAGAAAAGAACATTTCTGCCAGGTATGCAGAGGAAAGGGATCGTGCTGAGGCAGAAGCAAGGGAGAAGGAAACCAAGGCACTGTCTCTGGCTCGGGCTTTGGAAGAAGCCCTGGAAGCCAAGGAAGAATTTGAAAGACAGAACAAACAGTTGCGTGCAGACATGGAAGACTTAATGAGCTCTAAAGATGATGTGGGCAAAAATGTAAGTATCATTCCACACCCTGTTTTGGTACACACTGCATAGGTAACGATGCAGGAAAACTCCCTGGCTGGAGGAGTGTGTTTACCACAAAAATAGAACTGTTTGAAGCTGATTTATAACACAATTCTGGAGGAATTGATGCTCAGAATAAGGGGTTGGTCCTTAGTAACATCAGGTCTATTCAAAAGATAGGAAGACAAGGAGAGCAGAAGCTGGTGTTTGGTCTCTGATGCACAGATGTTTGTTCTCTGATGAAGACTTAGCCACGCTGCTCTGCCTGCTCTGATTTCAGTGTCCCATTCAGAGCATCACAAAATGTAGTGTGCTAAGTTCAAATAATGGCCAATGTTGCTGTTAATGGCTGCTGATGTTGAGATACCTGATTAATGTTTGTGGCTTAGGTCCATGAACTGGAGAAGTCCAAGAGAACTTTAGAGCAACAGGTTGAAGAGATGAGGACTCAGCTAGAGGAACTGGAAGATGAACTGCAGGCCACAGAAGATGCTAAGCTTCGTTTGGAGGTGAACATGCAAGCTATGAAAGCCCAGTTTGAGAGAGACCTGCAGGCCAGAGATGAACAGAATGAAGAGAAGAAGAGGATGCTGGTTAAACAGGTATGGGGTTTTTTTTTACTGTACTTCATAGGTAGAAGGATGCGAGGATCTTTTGCCAAAGCCTCTGGCTTTGATAACCTACTACCAGAAAAATAAAGCTCTTTTCCTGTAGAAATCCCAAGCACTGATCTTTGCAAACAGGAGACTAAGTCTTGTTGAGGACTAGCCACTGTCAACTGTTAACATCAGTGTGCTACTGGTGGTCCTTCAGACACACTCATTGTGCCAGCAGAGCTTTGGCACTTGCTGCATGGGGTATTTCAAGGGCAGGGTATGTTAATTGGAGTTTCAAGCCCCTCCTATTTGATGAACACATCCATGAGATAGATTGAAATTAAATTAAACTAGTGGCAAAGATTTCAGAGTTGCCAGATTTGAGAATTCTAGTAGCATAGAGTAGATAGAGCAGAAGAGACTCAAGAAATAACTTTTAAAACTCTATACTTAAGAGAAAATGGTTCTAAATTAAGCTTTGAGGGAAAAAAAACACCCCATATTTCAAAATTTATCACAAAAATGTACAATTACTGAGAAGCACCAACGTGGAGATGTGGGTTGGGGGGGCTTTCACTGCAGAATTGCTGTTGTCTTGCACTGGACAAGAGCTCACAAGGGGGGATGCTTGCTCCAAAACAAAGCAGAATCCTTCATCTTTTTAACCTGTGGCATTGCTGGCTCAGTTTTATTTTTGCCTAAGTCTGGCTTAGCTTGTGCTGGTTTGCAGCTTAGATCCTTTCCAGGTTTGTTTGGAAGAACAAGTGGTTCGTCTGTAAGTGTTTGTGACACAGCAGCTTCCAAGGGCTTGTCTCTCTTTCCTAAAGAAAATGAAGTGATTCTACTTCTTCTTTTCCTCTTAGTGGTTCAATCAGAGATAAAGTCAATGGATCAGTGTGCTGGACATGGAGCTGATCCCCAAGTAGCTGCCCAGCTGAAATGGAAATGCTTCAGATGCTGAGTTCCTTTGTTCTTATTGTCAGTGCAGACACCTCTGCTTCCAATCCGTGGCTTGGCTTTTGCTCTCTGCAGCATATTCCCACACAGCCTGTATTCTGTAGACTCTTCCAGTTGAGCACTGTCAGTTCTGCCCTGCAGAGGCCTTTCTTTGTGCTTGCTGTTGGCTGCTCTGCTGGAGCTGAGCCTGGAATCTCCTTTCCCCAGGTACGGGAGCTGGAGGCCGAGCTGGAGGATGAGCGCAAGCAGAGGGCTCTTGCTGTGGCAGCCAAGAAGAAAATGGAGATGGATCTGAAGGATCTGGAAGGGCAGATAGAAGCTGCAAACAAGGCTCGGGATGAAGCAATCAAACAGCTACGGAAGCTCCAGGTAGGACACTGAGCTGCTCCCTTCCCTGCTGACATCCTGGCAGAGGGGTTGCTTCTCCTTAAATCCATTTGTAGCTTGAAGGCAAAGGTGTCAGACTTGACAGAGGTCACAGAGTCGGGCTGAGCTTATCCCTTGTACAAAACTCCTCACGTGTCAGTGATGAGATGAGGATTGTCCCCCGTGTACATTCAGGAGTCATTGGCTTAGGTTTTTTATTCCAACACAAGAATTTACTGAGTGCTTTCTAGGCTGTGTGTGTAAAATGTAGGGTTGTGTCACTGAGCTCAGTTCTTGCTGACTGCTGCTTCCTCGAGCTGTTGAACTTTTTAAGGCATTTGCAGCCCAGAAACACTCCAGAGAAAAATAGGAGCAAACTTTAGTTGCTTTTAGAAAGCTCCAAGATGCCCTTTCTTTTTAGTTTGTCAGAAAAAGCCCCCCCAAAAAAACCCAAAACAGTCCTTGTGTCAAGAATTTATTTTCCATTCTCAGAAAAATATTCAGCATTTGGCAGAGTTCGGTTTTGCCAAACATGGGGTTGAGTGAGAAAGGTGAGAAAAATGAAGTTTTACTATGAAAATCAGAACTGAAAATAGACTTGAAGTGGAATGAAACCACTTTGGGAGGGAGGTCTTGCCTCTTAAGGGCCAAAATCCCCAGAGCTACTAATAATGCCTGTGATTGTCCTTTGCCTTTCTCTGGCTTTGCCTGCAGGCTCAAATGAAAGACTACCAGAGGGAGCTGGAGGAAGCCCGTGCATCCAGAGATGAGATCTTTGCTCAGTCCAAAGAGAGTGAAAAGAAACTCAAAGGTCTGGAAGCAGAAATACTCCAGCTCCAAGAGGTGAGTTTGAAATCCAAGGAATTTATTTTTCTTGCTAGAGTACAGTGGAGATCAGAGAGTAAAAAAAAAATAGAAGGCAATCAAGTGAGTTGAACAGAGAAACAGGAGCTGTGACAACTTTCTCTTCCCCCCCTGCTCCAGGTTATTTGGAAACTTCACAGCTTCAGAGGAATCTTTTTAGTAATCTGGGCTTCATTTTTTTCTGCCCAGGTAGCAGGAAGTTTTACTGCCTGAACAGACTTGGGGCCTCATGAACATTTTCAAGGTGGTTCCAGAGTCTCTGCAGGGTGCAGAGCACAGTGTCAGTGACTGTTGGAAATACATAAACACTGAGTGGCCTCTCCAGTGCCTCAGGATCATTTTGGTCTGGGGGGGGTTTATCACTGGCCCCTCAGGGCCTCTGCCTGTTCTCTTAGGGATGGGTGTTCCCTCCTTGCTGGCAGTTTATATAAGAGCAAGTCTTGCTACATGTCACTCCTCTCTGTTATCCCCCTGGTCTGTCACAAGGTCCAACAGCAGCAGAATTGCCTGGTGCTTCTTTTTTTATCCTGTGTTATCTGCAGAACAAAGTGTGATGCAATTGCTCAGATTTTCATTGCACTCACTGTTGGAGTCTTTACAGCTAACCTGTGACTTAGCTGGAGCTTCTCCATCTCAATCTGCTATGGACTTTAAGCCTGACTTGCAGTGAATTTAATTGTCCTTTGTAGCCAATGCTTGGGTGTTTCTGCCACGTAATGCAGTTTTATAATGAATCACTGGGTGCTGTTCCTACTCTTGTGCTAAAGTTTTTTTTTTCTCTACTCTGCTGGCATGCATGCCATGTGCTCTTTAAAAACCTGAAGAATTTCCTTAATTTAGTGGCCACTTCACTCTGAATGTGTTTATTAGCATGTGGCAGGATGGTTTTAGAGCTTGAAGGTTACTGATCTTCACAGATTACCTTTTCCTTTAACTTTGTGAACACTAGGGAGAAGCACGAAATGAATCCATTGTAGTCACCTGGGAGGGAAATATCAAGATGATGTGTCCTAGTTCTACAGCTGTTTATCTTTTAAAAGACCCCGGGGATATCTCTCTTCACAGCAGCTCCCAGAAGTTAGTAGGTGTAAAATTGTCTGCAGAAGTTGGGAAGTTCCTAATGCTGTACTGAAAGACAGAGAGCTACTGGAGAGAGTCCAGCACAGGGCCACCAAGGTGATGGAGTGGAGCATCTCCCTGATGAAGAGAGGCTGAGAGAGCTGGGGCTCTTTAGCCTGGAGAAGAGGAGACTGAGGGGGGAGCTCAGCAGTGTCTGTCAATATGTTCAGGGCAGTGTAGGGAGGATGGAGCCAGACTCTGCTCANGGTGATCTTTATAGGTCCCTTCAACCCCTAACATCTTATGATTCTAACCCTTGCCAGGAGTTTGCTGCTTCGGAAAGAGCCCGTCGTCACGCCGAGCAGGAGAGGGATGAGTTGGCTGATGAGATTGCAAACAGTGCTTCAGGAAAGTGAGTCCCCACACGTGTTCCTCTGCCTCTCAGGAGCCTCGGGCATTTCCACCCTTCTCCATAGGCTGCTCACAAATCCCCCTGTCTTCATGATCAAACCCCTCGCTGGGGAGAGAATTGCTGCCACAGCCTCTCGTGCCAGTTGGCAATGCCTCCAGCACTAGGAAGCAGCCAGTAGGTTGGGATTGACCCTGCTCTGGCAGGGGGGTTGGACTAGATGATCTTCTAGGTCCCTTTCAACCCCTAATATCTGTGATTCTGTGATTGGATCCAAACCAGCTCTGATCCAAACACTTCCTTCCCAGGTCAGCGCTGCTGGACGAGAAGCGGCGGCTGGAAGCTCGGATCGCGCAGCTGGAGGAAGAGCTGGAGGAAGAGCAGAGCAACATGGAGCTTCTCAATGAGCGCTTCAGGAAGACCACGCTGCAGGTGAATCCATTGGGCACTGCTGGGGCAGTGTGCAGGGCAGGGGATCCACAGGATCCCAGGGTGTCAGGGACTGTGGAGATCGAGTCCAACCCTGCTGAAAAGCACCCAAAGGGGTTGAAACCCAACCTCTGAAAAGCATCAAATGATCCTCTCCTCTTCTCCTGGGACAGGTTGACACCCTGAACTCTGAGCTGGCCGGGGAGAGGAGTGCAGCCCAGAAGAGTGAAAATGCCCGTCAGCAGCTGGAGAGGCAGAACAAAGAGCTGAAAGCCAAGCTGCAGGAACTGGAGGGCTCTGTCAAGTCCAAATTCAAGGCAACCATTTCTACTCTAGAAGCCAAAATTGTGCAGCTAGAAGAGCAGCTTGAGCAGGAGGCCAAGTAAGGAAAACTTCTGTTTGCCTGTGTTCGCTTTGTCAGTCTGAGAACCTTCCTGCTGAAGTTTTGGTAGGGCTGAGATGGGAGCTTGTTATCCAGAAACCCTCTGCTGAGGGAGATGCTTTCACAAAGCAGCTGTAAAGATACAGGGGTTGAAAGCTTCAGAATCTCTTTGCTCCATAACTGAAACAGGGGAGTATGTTGACTGTAGGCCCAGGATCCACAAGGTGCTGCAGAAGTTTTTTGAGATGAGATGGAACATCTCCTTGAGACACCTGGTGTCTGGTTCAGGGGAGCAGGTTGAACAGCTTATGGCAGCTTAAGTTTGTTGGGATCAGTCCTGTGCTCTGCTGAAAGCTTCTGCAGTGAGCTCAGGCCAACTTGGTCCTGCAGATACTTTCTTTTTTACCTAGTTCCTAGAATCTGAGGGTGGACTGTCATCACCAGCTGAGCTGTCTGCTCTCTTGGAGGACAGTGTTACTGGGGAGCAGTAACTTTAAAGCAGCTCTCTGAGCAGAAGCACCTTCTTCTCTCCATTTCAGCCTGCACACCACACTCCATTGCTCCAGGGCAAATGTCCTTTCAAAGCCACATCCCAGCCAAGCCCAAGTCAGTTCTGTGGGTGGTGGCAGGTGTGTTGAGAGGAGTTGAGTCTGGTACAGTGAGAGGAGGCATGTTTTGTGTTCCCAGCCTTCCAATACCAACAGAAACAACGGCTTTTCATTATTCCAGGGAAAGAGCAGCTGCCAACAAGATGGTGCGTCGTACGGAGAAGAAGCTGAAGGAAGTCTTCATGCAGGTGGAGGACGAGCGTCGACACGCAGACCAGTACAAGGAGCAGGTGGGTGGGAGGGCTCAGCTCTTGAGGCCTGTCTCTCAGAAAAGGCAAATAAAACCATAGCTGGAGTAGAAGGGGCTTGTTCAGGGAATCACAGAATCATTCTGCTTGGAAAAGAACTTTCAGGTCATTGAGTCCAGCCATGAACCCAGCAATGCCGGGGCACCACTGACCCGTGTCCCTCAGCACCACAGCTCCATGGCTGGGAAACCCCTCCAGGGGTCACAGGGACTCCACCACTGGCCTGGACAACCCCTGAGGGGAAGAAACTGTTCCTCAGCTTCAACCTAAACCTCCTCTGGGGCAACTTGAGGCCATTTCCTAGCCCTAACCCTGTCACTTGTTCCTTGGGAGAAGACACCAACCTCACTCAGTGAGTTGAGAGTGAGAAGCTCTCCCCTGAGCCTCCTCTCCAGGCTGAACAAGCCCAGGTCCCTCAGCTGCTCCTCACCAGACCTGTGCTCTGAACCCTCTAGAAATGTTAGTGTGTTTGTTTGGGTTCTTTAAATGCCCAGATCCAAGGGTATCTCTCATGGTGACTAAGCCACTAGAGCAGTTCCCACCAGTCTGGGCTGACGCTCTGTTGTGCATCCTGCTCTCCCAGACCCAGGAGCTCCACAGTAGTTTCCAGGAGCCAAGGCTGGAGTCTGCAGCGAGGCNACTGCAGCGGGAGCTGGACGATGCCACAGAGGCCAACGAGGGCCTGAGCCGGGAGGTCAGCACCCTGAAGAACAGGCTAAGGTGAGTGCCACCTGCAGCACCCCCTGTGCCCACTGACTGGCACCGTAACGCACCCTGGGGAGCACCCAGCTGTGGGACTGCAGAGGAATGCCAGCAGTAGGGAATGGGTCAAACTGGAGCCTGCTGGGAGCTGCTGAGCGAGCCTGGCAGTGATAACAAAGGAGCTTCCAGGCCACAGGAGTATCCACTGCAACCCCTGGGCCCAGGGGTTCACAATCATCAAGACTGTTACCCCAGCACTGCCAGGGCACCAATAAACCCCATCCCTCAGCACCACAGCTCCATGGCTTGGAAACCCCTCCAGGGATGGGGACTCCAGCCCTGCCCTGGGCAGCCTGGGACAGGCCTGGACAACCCCTGAGGGGAAGAAATTGTTCCTCAGCTCCATCCTAAATCTCCTCTGGTGCAGCTTGAGGCTGTTTCCTCTTGTCTTGTCACTTGTTCCTTGGGAGAAAGAGCCTGACCCCACCTGGCTCCAACCTCCTGTCAGGGAGCTGAGAGTGAGAAGGTCTCCCCTGAGCCACCTCCTCTCCAGGCTGAACATGCCCAGGTCCCTCAGCTGCTCCTCACCAGACTTGTGCTCCAGATCCTTCCCCAGCTCCATTGCCCTTCTCTGGACACTCTCCAGCCCCTCAGTGTCCCCCCCTCTTGGAGCGAGGATCCCACACTGAGCCCAGGACACAGTGCAGAGCACATCCAACCACTGTCCTCTTGTCCTTGGCAGGCGGGGGGGCCCCATCACCTTCTCCTCCAGCCGCTCTGGGCGCCGCCAGCTGCACATCGAAGGGGCCTCCCTGGAGCTGTCGGACGATGACGCGGAGAGCAAAGGCAGCGACGTGAACGACGCGCAGCCGGCCCCAGCGGAGTAGAGCCCCCGCCCGCCCTTTGCATGCAGAGACCTTGACACCACCCTGGAGAGGAGGAGGAGGAGGA
>VYZU01046136.1:146735-170650 GCA_013401355.1 Ceyx cyanopectus | reverse complement strand
TTCATATTGGACTGTTGGCCTGGTGGAAATCAAGAAAAATAATGAATATGGATAAGTATAATAATAAGTATATGGGTACTGTTTCAGAATATTCAAGAAAAATGGTAATAATCAGTGAGAAGTCAGTCCATAGCCATGGAATTAAGAGAGTGCTTGATTACTGGCAAGAAAATTCCAACTTATGTAAACTTATTTCATGCAGTGTGACTGCAAGTCTCACACATTTCTTTTTCCAGAGAGGGAGAGAATATTTTTCAGCATATAAGGAACTATTGTCTTAGTGTGTTGCAGGCACTTCCACTTAAGGTGCTTTTCAGTTCCTTCAGAGGATTTTATCATTGACTTTAATTGACAAGCACTGTAATTGCTGGTCACTTAAGACCCTCCTGGATCTGTTCCTGGGTGACTTGGTCTAGGTGCCCCTGCTCTGGCAGTGGGGTTGGACTAGATGATCTTCTAGCTCCCTTCCAACCCCTAATATCTGTGAATCTGTGAATTGAACATCAAAATTAATGTTTTTTCAAGTGCTTGGAAAACAGAAACTGTTCTGTCAGTTCTACAAAATTAAGGACAATAAAATCGACTTTGTCATGATTAATATTTGTTGAGGTTCAAAAGAAAAAGTAATGCTGACTTCTTCAGTACTGATATTCGAAATGTATTTAGCCTAGAGATCTCAAGTGGAAATTGAAGATGCTAAAAGACAGGTAGAGCTTGATAGACAACATCTGGTAACATAAGCCTGTAACCACATCTGTAGAGGAAGCTAATTTGGACTTGGACTGAGATACTCCAAATATTGATCACATCTAGTAGTCTGTAGCTGAAATCACAGACTGGATTTTAGCATCATTACAGGCAAAAAAAATAAATAAATATTGTCTTTCCTAAGAATGAAGTGCTTAATATGCATGGAGAGCCATGGGAAGAGCAGGCTTTGGGGAAAGAAGCTGAAATCAGCAAAGTGCTGCTGGATGTGTGTGTTTGGTATCAGCAGACCGTGGTTCCTCTTGGCAGGTAGAGAGGTGAAAAGTGCTTCACCTCTTTTCTGCTCCTGTTCCTGGATGCATTATTTGTGCATCATGTGAGGGAGAGCCATGCATGCTGCTAGAACATGCACTGCATTCCCTGGCTGCTGCTTCCCATATTTACTAAGCTGATGTGGTGGCATGGAGCCAAACAGGTGAATTTTTCACCACCTCATTGTTTCTCAATCAGCAGGGAATTGCCAGTTTCTTTTCTAACAAGATCTTCCCTTTCTTTTCAATTGTTGCCAGAGGGGTGGAGTTGGAGCTGAACAGAGTAGGATGTTCTTTATGTTGTATGTCCTCAAGGCTCTCATTGTATACATACATGTTCACTGCTTTAATGTTCCTGGGAATTTTACCCCGAATTAATGTTTCATTTTGTGGCACTAATTGCATAATGTTGCAAAAATCCATCATTTAAACCCTAAGCTGTCAACGACGTGACTTCCATATAAATCCAGAAGTTTGTTCTGTGGCACACAAAGGCAGTTTTGTTTTAGACACAGTATGTCCTCTTAGCTGAAGAGGATGGACTGCCAAGAAATGAAATCAAGAGAAAGATGCAAGTGCTGCTGAGGAGGAGTTCTATCAAATGTGTAACTTTCTCATCCTCAGGATTTTTTAGCACAATCAAAAATAACTCTTCACTTTCTGTGCAAGACAAGAACAGGGTATGTGTTTCATTANTTATATTTTATTTTTTATATATATATATTTATATTTATATTTATATTATAATATTATGCTTCTCTTTTTATTTGTGCTTCCATTCTGGCAAAATAAGACAGATTATATTTATTAGTCTTTTGGATATGTAGAAAATATTCCTACCTGGAGGTCTTGATGTTCTTGCAGCAATTCACATTACAAGATCTTGACATAGTATTATTGCCTATCNCACTCCAACAGGTCCATGTCCTGCAGGGAGCTGAATGCAGTACTCCAGGTAGGGTCTGACAATTTTAATGACAGCTTATCTACATGTCATTTGCATACACTTCGAATGTTAGTTTATTTTGCAGCATAAAAACATGGCTTTGCTTTTGTTTTTTTGGCTGTTGGCCTGGTGGGAATCAAGACATAAAAAGCAAAACATAGCTTTGGTTTTTAGAGAGGATGGTCTGCCAGGAACTGGGAAACCAGGGAAAACTGGTGAAGTTTATCAGGGGAAACTGGGAAGTGGTGATAGAATATTACCTCCTGTCAAAAAATGATTTTTAAAAGCTTGCTCCAGTGACTAAATGTGTAGAATAATGTTAGAGCAAAAGTTGCATCGATGGAAACTGTTTGATGGGAATAAAAATTAAGATCTGATTAGTGAGTGGATTCCTTAATTTACCTGAATGTGATTT
This sequence comes from Ceyx cyanopectus, assembly GCA_013401355.1. Taxonomy (NCBI): domain Eukaryota; kingdom Metazoa; phylum Chordata; class Aves; order Coraciiformes; family Alcedinidae; genus Ceyx; species Ceyx cyanopectus. The sequence goes on along the minus strand of VYZU01046136.1, from coordinate 168,270 downwards.
ACTTCACTGCTGTGGACACCTTGGATTAAGGCCAAGCTGCAAATGAAATTGGTGTTGCTAATTCTCATTACCTTCAGTAGCATCAGTTACAGCACTAATACAAACAGTCAAACTGATCACACCACAGCTTTGGATCCTGTCCTGAATTCTGGGACAGTGCTTCTGCTGGCTTTAGTAGCAGCAGGAACAGGTCCAACTGAATTATTTGACAAGAAGATTTTTCCTGAACTCTGAGCTATGTAGGCAAATTCTTAAAAAACTCTGATACACAATCCAGAAATCTTCACAATGCTGATTTCTGCACTGGCTGATGGTGGTAATGATTTATTAGCAAGAGGATGGTCACTCCCTCAGCTCTAGCACAGAAAAAAATACGTATTTCATGCAGGGATTTGTCATCAGTTTTCTCTTTTCCTAATAGTCTGTGAAATTTGTAACCTTAAGACCACGCCTAATGTTGAATTACTGTGTTATTTATTAAAATAATAGAGTATTTTTGGTCACAGACTATTTATAGGTTTTTTTCAAAACAGTACTTAGAAGGGATATTTTTAAACCACAGCAACTATATGTTGCCATTAGTGGAGTTTCAGGCAAAAATACCACATTTTTGCCTTTTTAATGTCAAGACTACGAATGCAAGATGTTTTATGCATCTTTGGAGCCTGTAACAACATAAAAATGTCTGTAAATGATACCAACTCGATTTCTAGTGTATATATTGAGTTTATTTCATACCAGTTTTTCTTCTTTGCAGTAAAATTAGCTTGTTGGAACGTGATGGACCACTGTGTAGAGAATGCTGTCAGCTCATGCCAGGAAATTCATGACCCCATGCAAGAGTGGGAAGCATGTGAGCTGTGCTGCTTCCAGCTGATACAAAATACAGTGTTTATAGTGGCTTGTGCTGCACCTTCCTGGCTGGTGCTGCAGAGAGGTATTTAAGGGTGTGGGCCATGAGTGCATATTCTTGCTCCCTGGCCCAGCTAAGGGCCTGTGCACATAGAATCTTTTTTTTTCTGGCTTTAGTTAGAACAAATTGCATATGGGGACCTGTTTTGGCTAGCATATAAATACACTTCATGTTGACTTTCCAAAGAACATGTGCTGAACATGTTGAAGGAGAACATTTGAAGCTGAATTTTGCTTTCGAGTTTAAAGGTTTTGCTGAGGAGCATTGTCTGTCATTTGCGCCTGTAGGGTACAGAATTGGTTCCACGTTATCTGTATACAGATAAAGTAATTTTTGGCTGATATTAGTTAAAATGCCTGTTCTCACTCTACCTCTCTTTTATTATTTCTTATCACTGGATTAGAGGTAGCAGGTAGACAACTTTGTGTTCCTAGGAAACCTAGAAAAGTGATGAACAGACCCTTTTTTGTTTCAAAGCAGAAGAGTGGTACTATGATCAGCATAGCCAGTCCCCTTTGGCACTAGCTGGTGTTTAAATATCATCAGCAAAGCCTATTGTAAAGCAGTGTGTAAGAGGAAGCAGTGTAGTCATGTTGTCATCATTTCACTGGAGGCTGTTACTAGTCAGAAGGTAGACTGGTCAGATTTTGCTTTTACTTTATCTGGGAAGATCAGTTTGGCATGATAATAAATGAATGGTGCATATTTCCAGTGTCCTTTCAGGTTGCAGTTCTTTTTATCACTAAAACACGTGGATGGTTTTTTAAATTAGAAAGATTTGTGTGCAGATTTTCCTTAGTGGCCTGAGAGTTGGCAGTGGCAGTCAGAAGTATGTTTTAAGATTAAATTAAAAATTGTTAACTGTACTTTGATGACAGAATGAATAGCCCTTCAGTACTCTATCTTTTTTTCATTCCATTCATATTCTTCCTACAACTTGCTGTTACTAAGCACAGAATCGTTTTAATATTAAAAATACATATTTTTTTTAGGTGAATGTGAAGGATGTGGTGTAAACTATTAATAGGTTTAAGGAATTATAAAAACAGAATTCCATTTTGAGCTATTAATGTTTAAGATACGTTGGTGGTACTGTTGCTAATCTGGTATTTAGTCTGCTCAGACTAAAAAAAACCCCAAACTGTAAGCTTTGTGCTAGAGGGTATTTCTTAAATATGACTGTTAGCATGGATAATGCAAGTTGACAGGATCTACAGTCGAGGGGCAAGTCATATGCAGTCTGCATTAAAGGGTTATATTTTGGCAGTCAGAGGACAGGTTGGAAATACTTGAGCAGAATAAGAAAGTTTCACTGCTTTCAAATCCAGGTTGATGCCAGGCACATGAAACCACTGATAGCTCCCACCCAGGCTGGTTTCTGTGAAATACAGTGTAGAAAATAACTGGTCACTGTGAAGGTAAACTGTGTTCCAAATAGCATCACATATTGGAGCAGAAACTTCTCCAGAAGCAGCCTTTGAGGGAGACGTGTCTGTGTATGGACAGAGGAAACCCTGCATGGTGAAGGTGGCTGATGGCAGTGTTCACTTTCAACATCACACACAAATGATTTCTAGGCTCTGTGAGCTGTTCTGGAAACCTCCTAGAGCAGAATAATGTTCACACATGATTGAACTGCACTTCCAGTCTGGCAAAGCTCTGTTAGAAATCAGCATGTTGGTCTGCATCTCAGCATTGTTTGGAACTTTCACATGGGTGGGCCATTGAGCTGTAGCCTTTGTTCTGCTGAAGTGGTCCTAGAGACAACTGCAACACAAGGCAAGCTGCAGCCTAAAATTAGTTGCATGTAAGTGTGTGGAGAAGTTCAGGGTAGGGGAGCATAACACAAGGAGAGAGTGACTTATCAGGCATAATAAACAATGGAAAAAAAAGGGGAAGACAATTAGGAAGATGTTGATTGAAAGGAGGAGGTGTGAAGAGGAAAGCCAAAACTGATGATGTTGGAGCATCCTGCCAAATTAGTCCTGTGTGTGAGGCCAGACAACATGGAGCCAGTTGATAAATGCTGATAAGTGGTGGGTGAAATCCATTTTTAGAAGGCTGAAGCAGAGAGCTTTACCTTCAAGTCAAGGAATTGGAACAGAAGTGGATTTCTTAGCTAGTTTACACAAGTGAAAAATACCCTGATGTGTAACACTCACCCAGGATCACAGTTATCAAGGCATATTTTATATATATAGAGAGAGGTATATATAGGTATATATATATATACACCTCTATGTTTGTGACACAGGTCCACTAGGAAAGGTTGTAAATATAAGCACAGCTTTGTGGACTGGAATTTTGTGGGATACATTGGTGACACAGATGGTACAGGTTTCTAAACTGCCTTCCTTTATTTTCTTGAGTGAGGAGACCTTGTAGAGTTTCTCATGTCTGACTAATTTTAACAAGTGCAGTAGACAGTATATTGTGCCTGTGTTTAAATAAAACATCAGCTTTGTGCAATCTAATTGGGTAGAGGTTGGGGAAAGATGGCTGATTATTCTTTAATATCCTAATAAAACCTTTTGGCATAACTGTGGCTTCTAGTTTCACTCAATTAAGTGAACAAGTCCTGAGCATGCACAAAGGCCTTTATTAAACTTGTAGATAGACCTGAGGAGAAATTGAAGGGAAGTAAATGAGACTAGCTGCTGCCAACAAGGAATGAAAACTGAAATGGATGCTGCCCAAAGCACCAGGGCCTGGCTCAGAGGGTGGAATGCCCAGTGCCAGATGCAGGGACTTGCCAGTGCTCCCAAGTGTGATCTGTGGAGGTTCTGAATTCAGATTCCCATCGTTGCAAGCCAACCAAGTCTCTCAAAACTCCCTGTCTTGCCACACCAGCAGCAACAGTTTGAATCTGGTTCCCCACTTTTTCACGTTGCTGATTGCTCCCCCCTGTTTTGTTCTGCAGCACAGTGGGTGTGTGAGCACAGTGGGAGGCCTTTCAGATGTCAAAGTGCTTGCAAAGAAAAGAAAAACAACTCAGCATTAATGAGGCCTGTAGGAAATGGAGACTGTTAATTTCTGCTATGCTGTTTCTCTACCTCAGTGCTTGCAAGTTTTCTAGTTTCTGATCTGCAGTGCCTCCCATCTGTGACTGTTTCTGTCTGGGAGTAGCAGGTGATAAATGGAAAGTTTACAGATGAGAGCACTCAGGCAAGTTTTCTTTAATATTAAAGTTTAATAGCAGTGGATGTGGAGTCTTATGTAGCCCTGGCCTACTGAGGCTGGAGAAGGACAAGGTGATTCCTAACAGACCATATGTTTGCATCTTGGGTTTCATGATTGTTTCTAAGGTAAAGAGCACTAAAGAGACAGTTTTACTGTTCCTGAATAAATGAGATGCTGTTCTGTGTCCAGAAGGCAATTTCTTCAGCCTTTCCAAAGGAGATTTTAGGTACTATCATGGTGGTGTGGTAAAATAAGCAGTAGAAACAATGATGTGCAAGAACAGTGCTTCCCTTGCTGCCTAAAATTCAGTTGTAGAACTGATCTTCAAGACTTCGGAAAGTAGAGGAAGACTCAGAGAAAAACTGGTAAGAGGTTGGTTGTTAAGAGTTCTTGTTAGACTGCTGACTATAAAGTGATCTCTTCAGTGTCAAGCAGTTCAGTCCCTCCCAGAAGAACACAAATGATCTGGTAGGAATTTTGTTGTTGCAGATATCTGGATGAATTTTATGTGCTGAAGGGGAGCTTAGCACAAGCAGCCCCACAGAGCCTTAAAACATTTCCCAGGGGAAAAGGATTACCAAGGACAACACTGACATCTGATAGTTGTTGCCTGTTGGATGTTGATAAATTTTTATCACTGAAAAAGCTTCCATGAAAAAAAATGGAAGTTTTACTTCTATATAAAAGTTACAACATGGAAATCTGTGAATCTAGTAGCTTTATAAATGGTGTAATACTCTATTATTCATATAGTATATAACATAACAGCATAGAATCCTGAAGGTTTTGTTATACTGTGATTTGTTGGTGTGTGTCTCATGCAGATGTTTTCCCTCTCAGGTAAACTGTGAAAAGAGTAAAAGGTAAAGAGTCCTCTGCAAATGGGGAGAGGTTACTGAGCAAATCCTTTTGTGACAGGCAGTGCTGCATTGCCACAATACCCTCAATGCCAAAGTGCAGGGGAACTGGGATTCTTCTCAGCTGGGAATGTAGCCACCTAGCAGGAACTGCTGTCTCCCTGAAACTTGCATCAGCAATCACAAATACAATAGGAAGTGCTAATTAGTTTCTAACATCGTGTTCTTTTCTTTCCCTTCCATTTCTGAAGTGTGGTTTGGGGTGAGGAGGGGGAGCACAGGGCCTCCCATCAATCTGGTGCTGAGCAGGTCTTCAGAATATTTTTCCTGAGCATTCACAGGCACAGTTTATTGCTTAGAGTGTGTTCAGAAATACGACTGGCACATCACAGGAACTCTTCCAAGATTCTCATATTCCCCCTGAGAAAATAGGCTTCTGGTGAAGAGCATCACTAGGGAAACCAGCTGTGGGAGTGATCAGGTGAAGGCGTGGAACCTCGTGGTGACATTGCTTCATCTCTTTGCTGCACACCTCTGCTGCAACTCCCTGATGTGTACACACACTGAGCAAGCTGACCTTGCTGCTGTAATCAGTCAGTCAAAATTGCAGTGTCTGGAGTGTTCCCTCCAGATACTCATCAAAACGTGTGTGCTTGCCACCAGCAGCAAACCTGAGTCACCTCCTCAGTGTGGCTGAGAGAGAGTGAGGCAACAGTCTGAAGCCAGCAAGTACATGCTGAAGTCTGGAGCAGTGTGAGAAGAAAGGTTGAACAGGAGGCAGGAGATGGAAATGCCATTCAGCATCTTGGTGGAAGGGGGCAGGAGGTGAATGATAGGGCACAGGGATAGGAAGCTGTGGGATTGCCCCAGACTGAGTCTGCCCTTCACTCCTTGTGGCAGCCACAGTGGCATGGCAGTGTGGACAGTGGAGGGGCAGCTCAGTGCACACAGACCAAGACCTGGTGCCTTCTGAGGTAATGTATGCATAGTAAAGTAAAAAAAATAAAAGGGAAAAAGTGAGCTGGAGTCTGTGGAAACCTGGGAGTGTCAACATGTCTTCATACTGGAAAGCCCTGCTGGGCAAGAACTTCTTTAGCCATAAATCCACTAACAACTGCCATGGGTTCTGGGGCTGCAGTTTGGTAGAAGAAGAAACCTCTCCAGGATTTCTTTCTGTTTTCTAGGTAAACTATTTTACTGGTCTTTTGTCAGTCCACCCACTGCTCTGCCATCCCTCGTGGCATTTAGTCACCTCCCCACTTCTCTCTGACCCATTTTTGCTGTTGGGAGAATTCTGTTGAATAATAATGGCACATTGGGGAAGAAAATAGGAATAATGTCTTGAGTTTGTTCTCCTGCTCAGATACTATTGGTAAGTCATGGACAAATAGATGTTGAGTGCCTCCATTAGGCACTCTTCCCTTTCTGACTACCTTGTTTCTCTTCAGGTTTTCATCTCTGTGGGTTAGAAAATGCCAACAGACAATGGTGATTGCCAGAAACTAATAATAATTAAAATTCCTTCCTATAAAAAGCAGCATATGCTGTTTGAGCTGAAAGCATCAGAACACTCTCCAGGAATTCCAGCATATTAAATTCTGCTGTGACATTTGACTTACAGCATGGTGATTTTTTTTTTTCAGCTTCAGTGCAGTGTAATGACAGTAAGTCCCAGTTTTGTAAATATGTTCCCACACAAATTCTTCATGACATTGTACGTGGGAGTTCACATAATAAAAAGGAAATGTTCCCCTCTGCTTCATGTTTCTCTCTCCATCATTTAAACCAATGGGAACATTTCTTTCCAGATGTGGTGTCTACTAGATCTGTGCTTGGTTATTAATTATATTAAATTTTTTATAAATATATATATATATAATATATATTAATGTTCAGAATTGCTGCATTTCCCACTGATAAACATAGTAATGATAATTGAAAAAACCCCACCAAACCAAAACAGAACAGAAAACTCCACCAAAGTGTTTGTAATATTCAACAGCATAATCCAGTTGCTTTAGTCAGCTTGACTGGCTAATTCAGGGTGCTTTGCTGGCAACTGCAGCCTCAGAACTGGTTTAACTGGTTACATAGGGATTCCCCAGCTGGCATGCTGACATAAAAGCAGCACAGCTACCTTCACTGTCAGGCTTTGCCTGAGCTTCAGAGCACAGAAGTGGAAAAGAGAAAGCAAGACTTCAACTCAGGTCTGTTCTCTTGAGCCTCTATTCTGCTGGAGACTAAACTCTAGGGGCAAAATGGGTGATTTAAATGCACTTTCCCCACAGTTACTGATGTGTTGACACTAAACCTGTTTATTTTTGTATGCCCAGGACTTTATAAGCAAAATCTGTACCACTGCTTAATGTAAGAGCAACTGTGTTTAGTTTCACACTCCTGTACAGGACAAGAAATCCCCCTCTTTTTATTGATCTGTGTTTGATTAATGAGCACTTCATTTACATGTGCAAAAAAAGACTGTTGATAATTTGCTGTTAGCTTCAGAAAAGGTGAGTTGTGTTGGAACAAAGGCATTCCAACTGTTCTGTGTCTCCTTGCAGTGCTGCTGGGTTCTGCTGCAGAGCTGCCCACCTCGTTCTGGCCAAACTGTGATGCTTTGACCCCCACATGTGATCACATTTCAGAATAAGATCAGATCTTCTGGTGTCTACCTGCTGCTCTTGCACAGTGGAAGTGTGTCACACTTGTTAAAGGGAACATGCTGCCAATTTGGATTTGATTTCTATTATATAAATATATATATTTATATATATAAATATACGATTTATATATATATAACTCAAATATTAGATATAAAGCAAATATATCTATTTGGGTATCCTTTACTGCCTTGGTGGTGTCAGAAACCCTCTTGTGTCGTTCTGTCTGTTCCAGGTGCACTCTGAAGCAGTTTTGTTATGGTCAATCAGTATTTTAATAAGTTTATTCTGAGATGGAAGTGCAACATTTGCTGCTACTGAGATTGATCTGGGCTGCACAGGCTGGAAAGAGTAGGGGGCACTGCAGTTATCTCTTCCCATGCCTGGGATACTGGCACCTGAAATATCACCTGAATTTCCATGTCAAAAGGAAAAAAAATAATTATGTTTAGGAGCAAAAAGAAAATATTTAAAGAAAATATGTATTCATATGCCCTGAATGCTTGTTGTAGTTCTGTTTTGTTATTTCTTTTGTGGACAGTTTTGCATAATGCATCGAGTATTTTGAGGTTAAAAGCTGGTGGGATCTTTTCTTCACCCCATACTCTCTTAGCATCAAAAGGCATGCATTTTTCTTTGTATTCCTTGATATTTTCAACCTTTATCTCCTGATACTAATTTTTTTGGAAGTTATTTTATTACATCTTGTCATAAGACAAAAAAATCATGTGTACACTTGTTTAGTCCAATGGGTGGAGAAAGAGAATGGAAAACAAAGAAGAGTCATTCTCAGCAATGAGACACCTCTTTCTCCAGTAACAAAGTCACTGCCAATTAGCCAAGTGAATCCAGATCAATGGGAACAGTATTTTCAGAGCCTTGGCCACACCACAAAAACAACCTTTTCTTTTTCATGGCCATGTCCTTTGTAATTGTTTCATTTTAGATGATCACATTTAATAGAAGTTCCAACATTTTCATGTGCTACCTACCCCAGCAGGATTTCTTCTGCTTTATTTTTTTTTCTGGATACATCCATGCTCTGTAAAAATTAAGGAGACATGCTAATGTTTCTTTTGTGTTGTCTGTTCAGCTTTGAATACTGCACAGCATGCTTTAAGGTGCTGGGACATATCAGTTACTTATAAATGACTTATGTGCTTCTGCTATTACAGCAGGAGTCGTGTGGAGAAGGTCATCTGCAGAGTGGCAATCTGGAGACATAATACCACATCCAGCAGCCATCCATGCCACGTGGCACTGCCATCTACACAGCAGCCCTGTTTGACTAGAAAAAGATTGAGGCTGACCTGTAGGAGTGTCTCCTGTGGATGTCTGTGCTTATCTGTGCAGCACCATGGCAGTGTTTTGCATCAGCTGGTTCAGATGGAGAAACAACAAATTGGAGTTGTAAGGAAAATAGTGCCAAACAAAGCAGCAGTTACAATGGCCTGGGCAGCAGCTGATTTCTTTCTGAGACCAGAGCATTGTCACAAGCAGCAGACATGCAGAAGGAGGTGGAAGCCTGGCATTCACTACCCACTGCCCCCTTGCCAGCCTGGTAGCACTGTGCCAGTGGCTTGCCCTCTGTGCAAGTGGAGCTCACATAGGTTTTATTCTTCAGGTGACTAATGTCATTTTTAGAGCCCTTTTTGCATCTGCCAGACAGTGAGAGGAGGAAGCAGCCTGTCTTACTGAGGGGTAAGGTGGGGATTCTCTTTGCACTTAGCTCAGCTGGGTGTCTGGTTTCCTTCTGTCCTGCTGTGGGCTGCAGTGACATGGAGAACTGCAGAGGGCTTGTGAGAGTCTGTGGAAGAATTCCCATGATATGCTGGATGTCAGGAGGCTTTTCCCACTCCAGTGACCGTGGCAGGAGGTGCACTGAGGACGTGGTGAAGTGAGCTTCTGCTCATTTCCACCATCAACTGCTGTAACATTAGGCATGGGCAGTGTTTGGGCAATGTAAAGACTTCAAGATGCTTGTGCCTTCCCCTGTGCTGACAAAAAATGCTAGTTTTGCAGGGTCACCTGGAGAGCAGGGATCTGAATGGAAGGACAGCTTTGATAGTCTTTGATTCTCTGTCTGCAGTGGAACAAACTCCACTGATTCTCCCAGAGAGCTCCTGCAACGCTCTCATTATTACACTGCATAAATAACCAGCTGCTGCCTCTTAGCTTTATTTCCAGCTGTTAACTCTTTGAAAAGAAAGCTGAAAATGAGGTAAATAGCATCCTGATAATTTTCTCCTTTCATCTCCTTTCAGATGAGAGACCTCACTGAACCACATGAGGGAAGATAGGTAGATACAGGGCAGTGTTGTAACTCCATGACTCTTGCCTCATTTCACTGAAGATATGACTATGTGTGAGGTGCTGTGAGCTGTGTGTAAGGAGTCACAGCACCCAGTCCCCTAAAAAAGCAAAGAATTTAGAATAGAATTTATTTTAAATGGAGGCCTTCCTAAAATATCTGTTTTGCTCTGGGACTATTGCCAAAAAGATGTTTTTGTGACATTTTGTAAATGTACCTGCGTCCTTAGCTAACATTATTTCTGTGGTTTCTCAAAACTATTGACTAAATGAAAGAAAGAAGTATAAACTCTAGCAAAGTGTAAGCAGTTTCCTAGCAAGAGATAAAGAAAATGACAGAGATGATGAAAGAAAAGGTGGATTTGAAATGCAGCAAAATTCCTACCCTGCAAAATTCATTCCAGCATGTGTGTTTGGTAGAGTGGAGAAAATTGGTTTGAAATGCTCATCTTCCAGTTCAGGTGAAGAGAGGTTTATAGGAATCCCATAGAGTTAGGAAGTGATTCAGTAGGTTAAAGGAAGTCAAAAGTTTGAGGTTGCTGAAGCAGCACAAATGAGAGAGCAGCTCCTCAGGAGAAACATCAGAGAGAATAAGGCTGGGAGTAGATTGACCAGAGTAGGACATCCCATGTTTGAAATCAAAGCTGCAAAGCAAAGGATGTCAGTGAAGTAGTATCAAGACTTCTGTTCTTGGACATTGTGGAGATTGGCTAATTGGAGCACAATTGGAGAAAGAGATGCAAATTGTGAATGTGGCAAAGGAATGTTTGCAGCAATAAACTGCATTTATATAACATATTAATCATAAGATCTTGAAGGGGTTTTCAACAGCTCTGTATTTTCACCCCTGCACTACCTGAGTTCAAAGCATCACAGAACTCTCTGTCATCATTGGAAAGCCATGTCAAATGTTTATCAAGATAGCTAGCAATTTCTCTTTGCATTTTGTCTGCATTTCACAGCATATTATAAGTGGCATGTCAGTAAAAAATAGATTCAGTCTTGCCAGCAACAGAAAGCAAAGAAGGAAGCAGTGATAGGTGGCTCCCAGCAATGTTCTCTTGGGAACAAGTCTGAACTGAGGCAGCTTTAGGGCTCTTTAGTTAAATTAGTGTTTTCCTTCAGTCCTCTACATGATGGGGTTGTTCTTTTAAGGACACCACCATTTTGCAAACATCTAAAACAAAATTAAACACAGCCTTAGTAAACAAGCTTCTTGATGCACTGCCTGGATTATAGGACGTAGCAGTCTACAGTACACAGAGAAAATACCTCTTGGTGCCATCTGCAAGGGAGCAGAAACATTCTGTAAAACACTAGAGGAAAACTCTCTCTGGCTGGTAAGATTTCATCTGCAAGGCACAGAAATCTTGAGGGATGTAACAAAGAGCCACAGATACCCTACAAGGAAGAAAAGGCAGCTGTGGCTGTTCCCATTACACCTGGAACACCACTGTGCACATCAGTCCTCTCTGCTGCTCCCCATTTCATGGCACTGCAGGGGGCTGAGTTTTAGGGGCTGTTTGCAAAATCATTGGAGTTGTTGGAAGCTTTGTCCAGAAAACTCATCTTATTCCCATGTTTTGCTCAAAGTTGTCTGCCACTTTGAATTCAGTTTGATCTGTGGATTGAGTTTACATAGATGAAAGCAGACCTGAGTAAATCACTGTCCTCAAAACAACTGTTTCCCACTTTCCAGCCCCTCATTTTAGCATCATCTTTTTGCCAGTTCTCCCATATTCCCTCATCATTAGAGCTCAGAGGAGTCATCATCATGACACCAGAATGGCTTAGTGGTGCTTCCTCCACGTGGCTTGTCAACTGGAAAATGGGGCTGGAGAAGAAAAACAGAAAACAGTAGAAATGATGAAGCTGGGCATTGTGATTTATTGCCTTCAGTAGAGCTCCATCCCACAATCCTTGGTGCATCAGCTGATCTCTGAGTAGGAGGATGTGGACTTCACTTGGAAAGGCTCCAGCATGGAGTGGCTACAGCAAAAGGAAGCCAAAGTGGTTTAATCACAGGATAATCACACTGCGGTGACTCACTGATAATGGGTGGCTTGCTGCACTTGCAGATCCCATATCCAGCAGGGGTTGAAGTGTGGACAGGCTTTGGGGAGCAACTGCAAAGTGTACAAGGGTCTGTGCAGACAGTGCTTTTTTTTTTTTCTGTAACTTACCAAAAGACTTGTCTCCTTGGATGCCTGATCATGAGGATGGAAGTACTCTCACTGTTTTGCTCAAAGCTGTAAGCAACCTTCAGTAATGTGGATAGTCAGAAAAGATGCCAGACTTATGTAGTGGCCCTTAAGCAAAATTACTCACTGGAGCCATTTATATCAGCTTTTCTTTGCAAGGAAGGGGAAAAAAAAAAAAAAAGAAAAAAAAGAAGATATTTTAGTCCAGCATTACAAATCTGAAATCCATAAAAGCAAAAATACTGAAAGTGTTTGTTTGTATACTGAATGGTGCTTAAAGGAGATAAAATATCAACAGCAATTTGCTGAAAAATCTAAGTATAGATAAGGTGGAAGTAAAACCAGTGGTGTCATTTGTTAATTAGCTTTTCTCTTTCATTTCCAGACTCCAGCAGTCATTTTTACTGTTTTCTATGTACATTATTTTGTTCTCACATTATATTTTAAAGAATAATTCAGGTTAGAAGGGCTCAAACTGCCTCTCCAAGCAGGGTCAGCTATGAGGCCAGCCCAGACAAAAATACCAACAACTTCATGTGCGAGTTGCATGTGTGTTTAAGAATGACCGATATTTGGTTTATTTTTTTTTTCATTTTCAATGACAATTTCAGAGCACCACTGTATGTACCACTAGATAATTTCTGAAGCAGGCTTCTTCAGGACAGGAATTTGTCCGTGTATCCCCCACTGAAGTTAAGTGATCAACCAAAGGCCACCAAGCATGTGGTGGAACCTGTGTGTTTGTGTCTCAGCAGTCCTCCTCCACGTGGAAGAGGTGACAAGAGAATTCTAAGTGAACAATGAACATTTTCTTCTAAAAAGGTGCCAGAAAATGCTTGAAAAAGGAATGCTGAAAAGCAGTGTGATTTGTGCTGTGTGTAAAGAAAGCGGAAACTCCTGGGTGATCCTACTTTTGGATGATGATGGTGATGATCTCTAGAGATCCCTTCCCACCTCTGCCATTCTAGGATTCTATGATTCTAGCATTTTATGCTTCTTTTCCTTTGCATATAAAACACCACAAAAAATGAAGAGGCTAGCAGGTGATCTCCATATAAAGAAACCCCCAAACTAGAAAAGGAAAATGAAATAAACTGGCTTGGAGTCATTTACAGAGGGTTTTGAGGCGAGTGCAGTCCAGAATTAACATCTGTATCCTGCTGCTGCTAAAATATGGGTGTAGTCCCAGTTGTGTGCCCTTGCATTGCCAAGTGGAGGTTAATAAACAACCCTGACAATAGAAGCAGGTAGGATTTAATCACAGCTGGGACCACAGAGAGAACTGTGCCAGTTATGTTTGCATTGCATTTATATTTACAGAAACAAGTTTGTTCAGAAGAAGATTATCTGTCTGTGAATCTGTGCTTACATCAAAGTATGTCTATTAAGTGCTTCTTCCACATAGCAAAGAAGGGAGAGATAACATCAGAAATTAAATATTTGCTTAAAATATTGAAATAAATGTTAAAAAGAAAAGAAACCCCACTGGTCAATTTCTGAAGCATCTTATTATGAAATATGTTTTCTTAATCAGTACTGCCTTCCCCCAGAGAGGAGAAAGAGCAGAGGACAGTTTCCACAATAACTGGGATGGCTCATGAAGGTTACTTCAATATTTGTCTTGCCCATCCCCTGCTTTGCTCTGCAGTCAGAAGCAGATTTCTGTTTTCAAGACCTGTTCAAGCATCATCCAAAGGAGTTGAAATCTCAGCTGGCGGCCTAGCAATTTGTTGGTTTTTTTTGCTGAAAGCCATTCAAGATTTATAGATGCATAACTTTTTGATGGAGTAAGGGGATATCCTCAGTCCAAGGGCTGTGTTTTTGTGCAAGACATCATGCATTCAGTGCCCAGCTGCGTGCTCACTTCTGCCGCTTCATGTGGCACCATCTTGGGAGCTGCTGTGATTCTGTCTGAGGCAAAGACTGCCATGTAACAGTTCCATAACGGGGCATTTGGCTCACAGGGTGGTTTTGAGGAGCACTGTGGGCAGGGAGGCTGATGTAGGTTCCCCTGGCAGAAGCCGGGCCGGGGGCAGAGGGGCTGAGGCCTCAGCGGGAGTCAAGTGCCTCAGAGCGGGGAAGGTGTCCCCAGAGCCGGGGCCTGCCTCTCGGCCTCCCCTACCCAGCCCTTTTGGGGGGGCTTCGGTGCCACCTCTGCCAGAGGGGGAAGCTGCCTTTGCCCCCAGCTAGTTCAGGCTGTGGGTGAGCAGCAGAACCCCTTCCAGCACAGCAGGCCTGCTTGGTGAAGGGGGTGCTGCCCATGCTCAATGGACAGGGAAATGACTCCTGAGCAACTTCAGATGCCTGACTTTTTAAAGCATCTCAGTTGCCTTCTATTCCAAGAGGCTTTTAATAAAGGAGTGCATATGCTGGCTGAATTAATTTCGGTTTCAAATGGCAGAACCATCTCCTGAAAAGCAGAGAACACCCTGGTGCTGTAGAGTACTGGTTTTCGTCCAAAGAACGATAGGGACACCAGTAAAGTGCATCGTGGGGCAGTTCTTTTCTCTCTCCCTGCAGTTGACACATGACAACACTTTTTTTTTTGGAAGGAGAGTTGGAGAAGAGTCATTTAAGCTCAGTATTTGCCTTTTCAGTGCTGATAGGAAGATAGAAAATGATTGTTTCAATCAAAAATCAAGAAGTTTATCTGCATATCTAACACAGAATGTTAGGGGATGGAAGGGACCTAGATAGATCATCTAGTCCAACTCCCACATACATTTGGGAGACCTTAGTCAACTTGTGCTTGGGACCACTGGAATTATTTTGCAGCATCATGAAAAAGGCTGATTGGTATATCCTTCAGTTACACAATCTAGTCTGTTCATTTAAAAAAAGAAAAATGCTATTTTTTAAATGAAGTATCATGAGATTTGAGTTTTAAAACTCATCATTCAGTTAACACTATTCACATGCTTACCATCCAGCTGGAGTCATGCTATTAAATCAGGGGCTGATAGGATCTCCTTACCTGCACTGTGCCATTATCAAGTCCACGTTCTGAAGATACATTCACTACATTCACTTTATTAGCAGGTTGTGCAAGATGCAGCTTGCACTGCTGGAGGGAGGCATCACTGAGCACACCCTTGTCTCTGGGCCTTTCATGACCATGGGGGAAGCTGACCCTGCAGATATATGAGCAAAGATTTTGCAAAGCTTGGAAGTTTATTTGTTGTTTTTAATCCAATGAGGGCAACAACTGCTATATTGTGGTGGGCCCTTGCAGATGTAAGAAACAGCATACATGATTTGTAAGCCTTGTTGAATGTGCTTATGTAGGTAGAGATTGATGTCACTGATTTTCCCAAATGATCTAAGCATTCACTGATTACCCCTCTAATTTCTTTCCGTGCCAAGAATAATGAGTGGGTTGACTGCTCATGATGCAGCTCTGGCAGTTTTGTGTGAGTTGTGGCAGTCATTCTGGTGTTCATGGGGAACAAGGTCTCCAGCTCCCTTTCTCTCCTTTTCTGTGTAAATCTCTGTCAACTCCTGTTGCTGCCTCCAGATGACAGGGCTTTCAAAAAGAAACAACTAATTATCTTAATAATCAATTTGTCAGGACCATTTAGGCCTATTAGTGCAGCCAGAGCCCTGACACAGTACTGGAAAGAAATAGGATGGAAGGAAAAATTAGTCTATACTGGAAGACAAGTCTATAAAAAAGGTGTTTCTTCTTGCAGAATGTTTTTGAGTGCTTTCTGTGGTGACTTAGTGGCTAGGCTTGCTCTGTTTTGTTCATGGTCGTGGCATATACTGTTGAGAAAACAGATGTCCAGTTGTGAAAACTGAATCTGGGCTACCCTGATAAAAACATTTAGAAGTAGTATATGAGATCTACTTGTCCAGCAGTGCATGTCTAAAAAGCAGCAGTTCATGGATTTGGTTTTCTGACAAATGTCAGCATGCCACATAGCCAGGAAAAATAGTCATAAGGCTTATTTCAACCTCTGGATTTATAATTGGGTCTTTGAAAAGAAAGAAGTCTGTTTTGAGGGCTGTCCCTTCTGATGAGAACCTTTTGAAAAGTATGGGAAAATAAAGCTAAATAGCTATGGAAGACCTAATATATAAAATATATAAGACCTAATATATATATATATATATATATATATATATATATAAATAAAGNTTGCTTTTCACAAGTCTTAAAATCTCACACGTTTAAAAAAAGATAACGGCAGTTAGAGATTTTCAGCTTGCACACTGGATTGAACTGACAGATGTGTAAAGAAAAGCTTTAGCTAATGAAATTGATATCATGTGCACTATTCTGTGAAGCCTATGCTACCTAAAAACATAGAAATAGGAGATGTGAGAAGCTCATCCAAGTGTGGTGAGTACTGCAGCTGCCATGCTTGCTTTACACTGAAATATTTTTGCTTTGAATCTTTCTGTACTGTCTCTATAGGTTTATCTAGATTAAAGCATCATTTTGATTAGAGCCTTTTGGCATCACTGTGATATAGGCTGTGGCATCTGGTCCTGTACAGCAGGGAAGGTTTATTTGGTGATACAGCAAGTAAGGAAAGTTTCTGACTGCATATTTCTCAGATTTCAAGTTGGTGTTTATTTATAAAGATACACCCATAGTCACATATGTTTAACTTCTCAAATGCTAATGTTTTCTGAGTAAGCAAATGCACAATGGGATTTAACCAGCAGTGCTCAGCTGATAGCAGAATGGAGCCCCCCTCCCACTCCTTCCTGGAGAAAGAAGCCACCTTTGAGCTGCTCTGAAGAACTTCTGGTTTGGCACATGTAAATCAGTTGACAGATCTATTTGCAGTATACATGCCTAGAGAGCTGGTTGGAATCTAATCAACTGAGAGGAAGAAGTGAAGTTTGGACTCTATCAGTCTAAATAATGTGATGACTCATAAAATGTCAGTACTTAACATCCTTTTGAACCTCTTGTTCCTTCTGTGAGCAAAACTGGATTTTGCAAATCTTGACCCAAAATTGTATTTAGTTATTTCTAAACAGTGTCTTACTGAAAATAGTCCAGCTTGCAGTTTATAGGACTAAGCATAAAAAGCATAGCCATTTTCTGAGAGCTGTGGAGTGATTCAGTGACATCTGCTTTCACTGAGTCTATATACAGCCAATACTATATAAATCTCCAAACTAAAAAAAATGAAGTGCTTTTACAGCTTTCATGCACATTGGTGGCTTATCTTGCAGGACTCCTTGAAAAATGTAATCACAGAATCACAGAATGTTATCCAGTTATCCAGGGAGAGGAGAAAGCAACCTTAGGTCAGAGCAGGTATGCAAGGCAGAGGATGCCTTTTGTCCACAGGTTTGGAACACAAGGGTAGATATGTAATCATGTTGTCTTTGTCAGTAAAAGCAGCTTTAAAAGTCCCCGCTTTTGGCCATTTATTGCTGCCTCTGTGCTCCAAGGATGATTTTTGAACGAGCACCACTTCAGTTGTCCCCATTCAGAGTGAGCTTGATGGCAAATATGGAGGTGGTGACACGGGGCAAGGTCAGATAACAAGAAAAGGATGGAGGGCTTTCATCACATTAGTCTATTGCTCACTCATTTCATGTGCCATGTCATACTGAAGCTCAAAAAGCCAGCCCATGAAATGTTTTTCCTTTCCTGACAACAGGTCAGGAAATAATGCAATATCCTCCCACAGTAAGCACTTTCTAGTCCATTATCCTCTCTTGCCATCTTGAAACTGTGACACAAAAGGAAAACTTTTAAACTGAACTTTAAAAACTTGTCACCAGCTTTATTTCATTCAGTTAATATTAAGCACACTAGAACTGTTAGAGATGAAATACTCCACTAGAGCATACTGCAAAACCACATGCTGTCCCTGGGAGCTAAATTTTGCTAGTGATTGCAGACACAGCTAAAATAGACTATGTAACATCACAGATAACCAGATGCCTCCTTAGTTGCTGCAGACTAAAAGTGACTGAAAAGCCCCCTCAACTTGAAGAAGTTGAGCTCTACTGTTGTATTTTATAGAAAAACAGTATTTGACACATTCACTTCTCAAGCTTTTAATCTATTTTTGGATGTTGATGTCACCAGTGGTGATCCCACTATGAAATATAATCATCCAATACTATATAATTAATAAAGATGTAGGGCATCCCTAATAAGATAACTTGGACTCCTACCACTGACAGAACCAGCAATCTTTTTAAAGGCTTTCCTTTGAACTTTTTCCTATCTTGAGGTAGAAACAAAAGCAAATCCTAAGGTGGGAAGGGTTCATAACCCTATGGGCATAACCATCAGGAGCTTAATCCCCTTTCCTCCTGTAAACACTTTTATAAAGCAGGTGCTACTAGGACAGAGCTACCAACTGAGGTAAAGATTACACTGGAATTACTGGGTATAATCTAGTGTTCCTACTTTTTAAATACAGTTAGTTGCTTGACTTGATGGACTTGTGCTTGTGATTTTTCAAGGAATAGATGGAATCTTGTACCAGTGGCAATAAAAAAGGCTAGGGGATAAAAAGGAATCTTGAGATGCTAAAAGTCAAAAGCTGGGTGGCAATAAAAATGGATTCTAATTTGTAAATTGAAATAATTTAAGTTTCTGATTTTTTTGCAGATAATACTCATGCTTTTGGAGTATTATCTATCAAGTTTGTTAGCAGTATAACCATTTTCAGTATATGTTTTTGTGTTGGATGTAACAACAGTACATGTTTTCCTGTTCTATATGCATGCCTTTCTCATTAACAAAAATGAGTCACTGTAATTTCTGGTGGGACTCATCAGAACTGTGACATTTGTGCTCAAGAAAACAAGAGAAGTGGTCTCACATTTCAAAGCTACCTGTATTGTAAAACCACACCTCTGCAACCTGGAGATTTCTGTTTGTGGTGCAGAACAGTTTGGTCATTTTGAATTTTTTCAGGGGTTCCTTGATAGGTTTTGAACAGAGTTGTTTGCTAGAAAGTAATGAAATCAATTGGTGTCATTAAGCTCACCCTGTTCTGCTCACAGTTTGTAAGTGATGAAGATATTGTGATGTCTGTTCCTGCTTCACTTTTGCTTTTCAGAGTTGCCTGTGCAGTGAAGCTTTGCTGTGTGCTGCTTGTTGTCTGGGCAAGCATTGTTAAGAATAAACTGCTGGTCGTGCTCTCTGAAAGCAAATGATGAAAAGCAAGAATTAGAGATCAGTGGAGCATGTGTTGCACTTGCCCGTGGTGTGACCATGTGTCAGACTGGAACCACAGCAGCAGTGACCAGGCCTGCTGAAGTTTCACAGCTGCCTTTCATGACTTTCACTGGCCATTTGCTACCAAATAAACCTGGGGAAAGGAGAACAACTTGGAATTATCAGACATTTTGACATCCAGTGGTTACTTACAGTGAAGCAGCTCAGGAAATTAGCCTTGATCAGCTGCAGTGCATTTAAATATGCAGGCCTGCTCACAAAATGAGATGGGAAGTAGTGTAGTTTTACGTAACATTGCTGTAATAAATTAGCCTGGCTGTCATGAACCAAGATTAAAACTCACAGATCACATTTTCTTCAGCCCTGGCCTCAAATTTTGTCACTACCCATAGAGATGACAAAGATTCTGTAAGACCTTGTCCATACCAAAAGGAGACAAGAGTTTCTTTTTATAAAGATATCCCAAAATAATAACCAGAAAGACTACTCTTCATCTCTACAGTGAAAGATTCAAGTATTTTAAGGCTGAAAATAATCTTACTTGGCCACTGCAACCTACTTCTATTTGTGCACTTGTCATTTCCTTAAAGTGATGTTCTGACTGAAGAGAAAAACGTGGTGCTGTGTTAAAGCTAATACTTTTTTTTTTAAGGTGTTAAACAAGAACTAACAATGAAGGAGTTGAAAACAGCAGGAATTTAAGGCAAGCTGACTGTCAAAACAGGTTTGGTTTATTCCCATGCAGGCCATATGCAGCCTCTGGTGTGTGTGCTTGAGGAGTGTTCTTTAACCTACTGAGAGATAAGGTAAAGATGGTTGGGATTTCAGCTTTGGCCAACAGTAGAGAGAGGCAGTGAGTTATCAGAAGACTCTTTTCACTGTATATTGAGCATTTATCTACAGTGTTTTTGGAGGGACACCTGCAGAGGTACAGAGCCATTATAAAGAGGCAGTAGATTTAGGCAGCAAGCTTTAACTGTGTGGAAGTGGGGGAGATAAGATGATAATTATAAGAATCATTACTACAAGATTTCGCCCCCCCCCCCATGGGACTTAATTCAGCAGGACACCAAAATTTTGTGTAATTTTAATGATTTTCACACATCCTTCTTTAAACCACTTTCTGATTTCTTGAGGTGGAAACAGTTTCTTCTCTTGTGGTTTATGTGGTGAATTCTGATTTTCTCTTCCCCTTTTTCCTTCCTTCTTGAAACGCTGAAATGGGGTGATAATTACAAACACACAACATAAAATATCTACTAAACTTCATTGCTAGTAATGTGGGCGTGTTTCTAGCTAAGTGTCCTAAGACTCAGAGGGCAGGAAAGGCATCTGATCTCTCTGCAAGATCTCACATGAATTGTTCTTTTTCTGAGCCACACACCCCACAAAAGCCACAGGAAGTTGTCTCTGGTGTCTGCGGTTCTGCAGTTTCCTTCTTCCCCAGCTTTAAATGCTCAAATCATTTCTTAAACCAAGGGAAGTCACCAGAAAGCAGAGAACAGACTTCCTGCTTTGCAGGGTGACACACACACGCCTCCACTAAGGCAGAAGACATCTGATTGTCCTCCTGTGTCCTTTGAATCAGTTTGGGGTTATGGTTTGAACCATCCAGATCAAATATTCAGTTTATTTTTAGGTCTCCTATCAAGAAAATATAACAGTATTTTTTTTAGACATCTCTCAGTAGCAGTTACTTAAAGGATGAGTAAAGTACTTGATTTTTTTCATCATTTTCTCCTATACATGAGGAAGTCATCTTGGTTTTGGGACCTAAAAGGGCCATATCAGGAATTATATTGAAAATTCATCTTCAGCTAACAGATAGGACTTGGTATTTATCTGTATCTTTCTTAATGTGTTATATATAAGGGATATATATGCATAAACATTGACATGTATATGTGTATGTGTACATACACATGCACAGTCATTTGCCATTTCCTTAAAGCCTTTTTAAAGGGAATATACAAATACTCTGGAATCCCAGTAGTCTTAAAAAAATACAGCTTGTTTATTTGTCGTGGTTTGGAGTCAGGGCAACCCCCAGACCGATAACAGACCGCTCTCTTTTAACCCCCCTCCCTCCCCAAAGGGGAGAGAAAAGGAATAAGGGAGAGAGACTTAGTGATTAGAAAAAAGGAACTAAAACAATTTAATTAAGAAATGAAAATGAAGTATATACAAATACGTACAAAGCCAGTACTGAACCCAACCTCCTCCCGATGGTAATTACGTCACCCTCACGGACG